>NW_021025046.1:1456059-1536274 GCF_004153795.1 Camellia sinensis | reverse complement strand
AATCTTTAGTTTTTTTTTTTTTTTTTTTTTTTTTTTTTTTTTATTATTTAAATTAAAAAAATGTGACCTTGATAGTAGTGAATACATGTAAATATAATATACTTCAATACTTTTGTGGCTATGTAGCATGTGAGAGTTTCAATACGAGTCCAAAAATGTTAGAAATTTTAAAAAATTTATTAAATGTCTTATATAGGTGTAGGATTCACATGGAATTCATATTGTGTGAATTTTATACCTATATAAGATATTTGATAAAAAATTTGATAAAATTTTTAAAATCTTTAACATTACTTAAATAAATATGTCAAATATACATTTTGTATAAAATAAATAATAATATTATTTTTTTATCCATATAATTAATAAATTATTTTAAAAATTAATTTAAATATTATATAAATTAAAATCTCAAAATATCTATGTAATTATATTAAAAATACAAAACTATTGTATTCCGTCACAGTTCACAGTAACGACTGATCTTAGTCACTGTATGATGTACTTGGTAGTACTGTAACCATTAAAGGAAAGACAACAAACTGCCAAGCCAACCCCTCACTGCTCCTAAAAGTAATAATAGAGTTGGAAAAAAGTGGCAGATTTGTTGGGTTTCTGAATTAGTAAATTTTTTTCGACAGTGTTACAGAATTCTAGGTGTAGCTTTAAATTCAGCTCTATCGTAGGGGACTAAAAAAATAAAAAAAATAAAAAAAAAATCATAATGATAAGAAAGATAAATTGGAGAACTATTTTAAAACTTTTAGTACATTGTGGATTTATTTTATTTATTTATTTATTTGTAATTCTAAGGGGGAGCCCATCCATTTTTATGGCACTGGAACCTAGATGACAGCAACACTCAGAAAGGTTAGATGACAGCACACAAGAGATATTAATCAATCTTATACCCTCCAACCCAACATTGTCATAAATTTTGGTTGGTGAAGCTAGGGCTGTTTGTTTTTTCTTTTTCTTTTTTTAATTTTATTTTGTATGGGTGGTCATGAAAATACCATTTAAAAGATTAGAAACATCGAATAAGTTTCCAAATGAATTTTACTCATTTTTTCATTTCTTGTGTCAATTCATATTCATACAATGACTTGTGTATAAATGTAAAATTCATCATAACTAAAAGAAAAAGGCTTATCATAATTTTTTTTATGTTATAATACTTTTAAGAGGTTGTTTGGAATGATCTAAATAAGTATATTTTTTTATCTTTTTATGAAAGATATGCAGAAAAGTAGAGAGGTGATGTGATGGAAAAAAGATAAAAAAATAAAAAGATAGATTATTTTTGAGTTGCCAAACTTAACCTTAGTCTTTATATAATATGCATTATGTGTCACTTTGATTTTCTAAATTTTAATTTTATGAATTTTGTCCTATAAATTTTCAGGTTGGATTAACTTGATCTATTTCCATATGGTCGTCTGAAGCATCAACTAAATAATTATAAAAAATAGAATAATTATAAAACTCATCCATGATCACTAAAATATGGATACGTTACTTTTGTCCTCAAAGTTCCTAAAAAATGTTCGTGTATGCTTTGATTTTCTTCATTGATGTTTAGAGAATAATATAATAAAATTGAAAAGATTCAGAACTAAGGTAACATGAAATACATACTTTTAGGATCATGAGAATATTTATTATTGATAATGTCATAATTTCGACGTGAGATGGGCCAAGCAGATCCACACTTCCAACGGCCTTGTTTGTCTTGACGTCTACAGAACGTTCCTGCAAAAAGGTCTAAAGGGGGAGGTCAATCCCCCGATGAACCCTCCGACGATCTAGTTAGAACGAGATAGGTTGATTGTGTAGAGAAGGAAAATGGGGACCAAGAAAACTGACCTGTAATGCGTCTTGGAAACTTCCTTATATCCTTTACTCATCATTTCCTTGTCTACTCCAGACTGTCGTGTTGGCCGAAAGTCTATGTTCTAGCTTGCATCATTCGTGGTGAGTCTGTATATTCCAACGTGAATGGGTTGTCATATTTAATGTTGTGAGAGCCTCATTAATGGTAGATATATGGGTGCAATAACTTTGCAGGATCTTTATCTACTTATATGGCTAGACCCCTGCTTGACAGCTGTTTTAATGCTATTGGTCCTAGTCCATCATTGATTTCTCAAGATTACTAGGCCTTGATATATGGTCCGTGAGCTGGGTCCTGAGTCGTAGGTCGGACCCTTTTGTGGGCCCAACGATATCAGTAGTCCCTCATTCGCGAGTGTAGCTTTAGTCCAACGTAGGGAATAAGTAAGGAGCAAGCAGGGAGGAGAGCCGACCGCAAAGGGGGCCAAGCGGCCGAAGGGGGGCCGAGTGGGATGACCGATCGTGAGGAGGGCAGGCCGCGAAGGGGGGACCGAGCAAGATGACCAATCATGAGAAGGAACCACCGCGAAAGGGGACCGACTGGGTTAACCAATCATGAGGAGGGTCAATCGCGAAGGAGGGGCCAAGCAAGATGATTGATCGTGAGGAGGGATGACCGCGAAGGGGGGGGCTGAGCAAAATGACCGATCGTGAGGAGAGCCGACCGCGAAAGAAGGCCGAACGGGATAACCGATCGTAAGAAGGGCCGACCGCGAAGGGTAACCGAGCGAGATGACTGATTGTGAGAAGGGCCAAAAAGGCAGTGGCGGCACACGGGGCTCGAGGAGCGCGAAGCACGTGATGATGTAAAGTGGAATAGACTGGGGAGAGAAATTGAGAGGTATGGGTTAATGGACAAATCGTGGCCGTACACGTGAGGGAATCGGGGGTAATGGTGGGGGATGTGATGCGTTAGTAGGAAGTGAAAGGTTAGTACAGGACGTGGAAAAGGCAGGGGTTTTAATTTGGAAAAATTTTCAAACTGGCGAATTTTAACAACGATCCTTGGGAGATAGGTAAACCCTGGGCCTTTGGAGTAATATGCTTTACTTACCTTATTGCAAAAAATCACCGTATTCCAGACTTAAGTTCCTTCGTTGTAGTGGACTCTCCTCTCTTGCAAATCATAAAATTCTTAGAGCCCACAACTGAAGCGATTGTCAGAAACGTGGAACAGATGGCCCAAGACAAAGCAGTGGCTGTGGGGTTAGAATCGTTAGGAGAGAATGATGCAGTAGAGTTGGCAGAGCAGTATAGGGTGGGGAGGGGTGGGGAGCGGCCGGCTAGGTCCATGTCAACAATGATAATGTTAACAGTGCAACCTATTAGCCAAGTGGAGCCCTACCATTGGCACACGAAGGCGGACAAATCTGTGTTAACAGCAAAAAATCCTGAGGAGATTCGGAGTAAATATCAGATTTTAGAGGAGGTGGAGTTGAGAGTGCTGACAGCGAAGGAGAGGGCGTCGGATGCACGGCCGATGGAGTTCACCTTGTACGAAGAGGCGCTGTATGGAGGCCTGAGGTTGCCTCTCTTGCAGTTAGTTGTGGATGTGCTCAACCGTCTGAAGGTGGTACCAGGGCAATTGATGCCGAAAGCGTAGAAAATAATATTCGCAAGTGATTACGTGGACACGGGCGACTGGTAGGGAAGCAATAACTGTGGATGAATTTTTTTTCAAGCTACAAAGCCTCAAAGCAGCAGGAGACCTGGGTGACGCTGCAGGTGGTAGCGGGGATCGAGTTGGTGGCGTGGTTGCCCTCGTCGGTGAAGGGTTGGAGGCCGAGAAGGTTTTATGTGGCGGCAAATGGCAGGAGGGGGTGCCCATAGGTTGGAAGGTGCCCTCAAAGTCGCTGGAGCCGAAGTTGGGGTCAGCGGCGGAGACTGAAGTGAAACAGGTGAAGAAGTGGAAGAAAAATGAAGGACTAAAGTGGGACAATCTCGTCCAACCTTCGGCCCTCTTTGCCTTGAACCTAGGGCCCAAACCAAATGAAGGAAACCGCTAGAAGAGGTAGAGAAGATGAGGAAGGCGTAAGAGGCGGAGGACAAGCGTGCGTTCGCGAAGGCCAAAAAATACAAGGAGCAGCAATTAGGGCCAGCACCAAAGTTGGTCATGAAAAGGCCTGTCTGAGCACGGTCAAAGCCCTTAGGCGAGAAGGACTTAACCGACTTTATGCGTTTGCGAGCGCCAGTGGACCCATTAAAAGAGAGAAGTGATAAAGAGGTGGAGTCGTTGAAGAGCAAGAGGAAGAGAGTGATAGAAAGCAAGCTAGTGACAAACCTGCCCCCCAAGGATGTGCCCTGTAGAGAAGTGCCGCCTAGGCAAGAGGTGGGTGTAGGGCGGTTAGGCAGAGCAGAGGGGGGGTGCCACGTTGAATACTGTCATGCACCATGTTCGTGCAATGGTTGGCTACCTAGGAGATGATGGGGGCAAAGCAAAGGTGACCACAGACCACCTGTTGTGGGCTATGGAAGATGCAGCGGTGCGAAGTGTGGCGTGATTCACAAAGGTCGATCTCCTTAGAGGATTCTACTCAATGCAAATGGAAGCGATGACCCTGGCTGCAGCCCTTTTAGACAAGGTGGCAGGAGCAAAGGTGGAAGCAAAGCCGCTGAAGGCCGAACTAGAAGAGACAAAGGCGCAAGTTGAAAGCTTGAGGGGGGAGGTAGCTCAATAAAAAAAAAAAAGCAGAGTGGAGCGCCTGTGCAAAAGGTCTAGCCTACGCGCAGAGGGCCAAAAAGATGGAGGTGCTGGCAGTGGTACAGGGTTATCTAACCGAGCGCGCCAGGATGAGTCAAGGTGAGGTTGCGTCCCAACTGTCTACCGCTAGGTCTGAGCTAGAAGTGGTATGCCATAGGGTGATATCACCAGAGTTTGAACTAGCAAGCGAGCAGAAGAGGACTAACGAGGTTTAGCAAGCCTATGCCACTACCAATGAGAGGTTAGAGGAGGCCTTTGTGAATAAAGAAAAGTTGCGTGATTCGGCCGCAAAATATAAGGAGGATGCGAATGCACACATCGCTGATTTGGAGAGAGGCGCGTGAATCGACCGTAAAAGATAAGGAGGATGCGAATGCACACATCGTTGATTTGGAGAGAGGCTTAGAAGAAGAGAAGGCCAAGACATCAGAATTGGCCAGAAAAATGGAATCTGAGAAGGCTGCTTATCTAGATTTGTGTACGGGGACAGTGGAGCAGTTTAAGTTATCCTCAGAATTCCAAATGGCTGTGGACGCAACGGTGGTGAAAAGCTTAGCCAGAGAGGGAGATAGTGGGGCTGGACTGTCGAACATTATTGCTAGGAGCTGATGGAGGGGGAAACCAAAGAAGAGATAATTCGATGGTTTCAGCAGTCGGATTATTACGAACATTAGATGAACATATATTGGGATACCGACTGGACAAACTTTAAGTATAAAGCGAAGGAGCTCTTCCCAAGCATGGATTTCAGCAAGGTGGGGCCAGAAGAGGAAGACATTGCCCAAACCCCACTAGATGAGGGCGTTGAAGAAGAAGACTTGGTATCCAGCGAGGGTGAGAAAGTGAGAGCCTAGGTCTGAGGGTGGTTCTTGTTTAGTTATTATATTTTTGTTGCTATTTGTTTTGTTTTGTTTTTTGTGTGTGTGTGTGTGTGTGTGTTTTTTTTTTTTTTTGGTTTTGTTTTGTTTTGGTGTAGAGATGTAATTTCTACAATGAGATGTGTGGTTTTGCAAGATGTTAATAAATAAAGATTGGAATATCTTTTGTTTTTTATTTTGGTGTTTGTATTGTGTGAGAATGATGAATGGTAAAATTGTATAAATAATTTAACTTGGGGTAAAAATGGCCTTGGATAGAAATGAACCTAGATTTAACTAAGTGTTGGAAATTTTGGCTAGCACACTTGAATGGACATGTGGATAGGACCTAGCAATGTATGGTTTAACTTAGTCTAGCTGAGACCTTCGTGCTTAGTCTGGCTGAGGCTTTAGAGGACTCAGTTTGGCTAAGCTCTTCATACTCAGTCTAGCTGAGGCTTTGGAGGGCTCAGTCTGGCTGAGGCTTTAAAGGGCTCAGTCTAGTTGAGGCTTTGGAGGGCTCAGTCTGGCTGAGCTCTTTAGGCTTAGTCTGGCTTAGACTTTGGAGGGCTTAGTCTGGCTGAGCTCTTCATGCTCAGTTTGGCTAAGGCTTTAGAGGGCTCAGTTTGACTGAGGCTTTGGAGGGCTCATTCTAGCTGAGCTTTTTGTGCTCAGTCTGGCTGAAACTTTAGAGCGCTTAGTCTGGCTGAGCTCTTTATGCTCAATCTGGCTGAGGCTTTGGAGGGCTCGGTCTGGCCGAGGTTTTGTTTACTGTATAGGTTAAGGCACAACATAGATAATGGGAATCTTAAATTGTTGTCATTGTCCTACGATCATAAATACATACATGGCATGACAAGAGCCAAAATGGACAAGTGTTCCGATCACCAAAATGAAACATACTACAATTTAAATAAAAGAACTGCCGCTTTACTGGAAGTAACATTCAAGTGTTCAGCATTTCATGGACGGGGAAGGTCTCTGCCCCCCATGTATTGGAGATGGTATGTGCCTGGGCGGGGTCTTGGTTTGACGATATAAGGGCCTTCCCACTTAGCTGCTAGCTTGCCCTCAGTTGGATTTTTGGTGGCTAGAGTGGTTTCGCGTAAGACGAGGTCTCCTATTGCAAATGCCCTCGGTCAGACTCTATGGTTATAGTGTTTCCTGACTTTTTGTTAATATGAGGCCAGTCGAACAGCGGCCGTTTTTCGTAATTCCCCAATAAGGTCTAGGTCGGCTCTCCGAAGGTCTTCGTTTAGGTATGGATTGAGGTGGATGATTCTAGGCATTGGTAGGCCGACTTCTATAGGGATGACCGCTTCAGCACTGTATGTTAGGCGAAATGGGGTCTCCCTAGTTGGAGTTCGTGCGATCGTCCAATAGGCCTAGAGGCCGTTAGGCAACTCCTCTGCCCAGAGGCCCTTGGCGGCCTCCAGCTTGGTCTTGATGATTTTCAGCAGAGAGCGGTTGGTAAGCTCTACCTGACCATTGGTTTGAGAATGGCCTGGGGAGGAAAAACAAGTCTTGATGTTGAGTTTCGTGCAGAATTCCCTGAATTTGGCATTGTCAAGTTGTTTGCTGTTGTTAGAGATGATGGCTTAGGGAATCACAAAACGACACACAATGGACTGCCAGATGAACCTTGTGGTAATTTGCTTAGTAATCTTGGCGAGAGGTTCTGTTTCGACCTATTTGGTGAAGTAATTGATGGCTATGACGATGAACTTTACTTGACCCTTGCCGGTCGGTAAGGGACCCACTAGATCGATTCCCCATTTAGCAAAGGGACAAGGGCTGCTGAGCATGATCAACTCCATTAGAGGGGTGTGATGGGTGTTAGCAAAGCGCTGGCATTTATCGCATTTTGTCACAAAATCAGCGAGCGTCCTGATTGAGTGGGCCAAAAATAACATGTTCGAAGAATTTTATGGGCCAGAGATTGTCCCCTAGAGTGATTTCCACAAACTCCCTCATGTATTTCTCTCATGACATAAGTTGTTTGGTCATTATTGAGACATATGAGATGTGGTCATGTGAATTCCCCTTTATACAAGGTGACGATGAATGTTCCCTGCTCGAGGAATGAGACGATGTCCTAGGCCCATGGGATAGGCTCATCCTGGAGCAGGTGAATGCTCGTTGATCTGGTAAAACTACTGGATGCATCAGGTATTCGACCCAGGCACCATGGCAGAGGTCTGATTGGTCTGATGAGGCCAACTGTGCCATTTTGTCTACTTGGGAGTTTTCTGACCTGGGGATATGTCGGATGCAAAAACTATTAAAGAGGCGAGTCAGAGGAAGAGCAATGTCCCTTTATGATCACATGGCTTCTTCCTTGGCACCAAACTCGCCTGTTATCTGGCCGACTACCAACTGAGAGTCGCTAAGCACTTGGAGATGATCGACTCCGATTTCTTTGGCCAGTTGAAGACCTACTATAAGAGCTTCATATTCGGCTTAGTTATTGCTTGCTGTAAATAGGAATTGGAGGGCACATTTGAAGTATTCTTCTTCGGGGGTGGTGAGGATTAGACTGGTGCCACTACTCTCTTTGCGGGATGAACTGTCGATACAAAGAGTCCAAGAATGGGGATCCTCTTCCTCGATAGTGCTGTGTGTTGGAGGAGTGGGTACCGGCGGGTTAAGATTTGTGAATTCTAGGATAAAGTCGGCAATAGCTTGGCATTTGATGGTTGTTCGTGGTCAGTAAGAGATGTCGTATTGGCTTAGTTCAACGGACCATTGCATGAGCTGACCTAATGATTCAGGTTATTGCATGATCTTTTTCAAAGGCTGGTCAGTGAGAATCACAATGGAATGAGCTTGGAAATAGGGTCGGAGGCGCCTGGAGGCAATGACCAAAGTGAGAGCCATTTTTTCTAATAGAGGGTAGTTCTGTTCGGCTCCCCTGAGTACGCGGCTGATGTAGTAAACTAGGTGCTGCACTGAGTCGTCCTCCCTGATGAGGGCAACACTAACAGCGATGTTGGACACATCTAAGAAGATAAATAGTGCTTGGCAATGCTTGAGAGAGAAGAGGGGGGTTGGCCATGCATTGTTTCAGTTGCTGGAAGGTCTCCTTAGACACAGTGTTCCATTCAAAGGTCTACCGAAGGATTTTGAAGAATGAAAGGCATTTGTCAGTCGCTTGCAAAATGAAGCGATTGAAGGGGCAACTCTACCTGTTAGCCGCTGAACCTCCTTGACTATTCGAGGAGATCACATTTTTATCAGGGCCTTGATCTTTTATGGGTTGGCCTCAATGCCTTTTTGGCTAACCATGAACCCCAAAAACTTACCAAAACTAACACCAAAAGAGCACTTTTCCAGATTCAACTTCATCTGATACTGCCGTAAGGTTTGGAAAGTCTCGCGCAAGTCTGCCAAGTGGTCAGAGGAGAGTTTGCTCTTGACAAGCATGTCGTCGATGTAGACTTCCATGTTCCAACCTATCTGGTGTTGGAAAACGACATTAACCAGGCGTTGGTAAGTTGCCCCAACATTCTTCAAACCGAACGGCGTGACTCAGTATTAATAAGTCCCCCTGTCAGTGATGAAAAAGGTGTGCTCCTGGTCTGCGTGCATCAAAATCTGATTATAGCCGGAGAAAGTATCCATGAAGCTGAGCATCTGAAGTCCCGCAGTTGCGTCGACTAACAGATCTATCCTGGGAAGGGGGTAGTTGTCTTTAGGGCAAGCTCGGTTGAGGTTGGAATAGTAGATACAAAGTTGCCATTTGCCATTGTTTTTTGCAGACTAAGGCCACGTTGGACAACCATCTGGGATAGTCCACATTTCTGATGAACTATGTCTGTAGCAGATTGTTCACCTCAGCGGAAATGAGGTTGTTGCGTCCAGATGTAAAGTGCGCTGCTTTTGGATACCTGGCATGTCTGAATGGGTCCGAACAAAGACATCGTTGTGCTCGGCTAGGAGAGCCGTGAGGTCGGCCTTGGCTTGAGAGGACAGCTAGCTACCAATCTTAGTCGTTTTCATTGGATCGGTGGGGTCGACAGGTACTTCGACAAGTTCCTCCACTGGTTTCCCTCTAACTAACTCTTCCTTATCTCTAACATCAAGGCCTTCAATGTTCATAGCTTCTTTCATTTTGACTTCCTTCAATGAGGCGACATAGCACTCCCGGGCGATCGTCTGTTCACCCCTTACAGTGCCGACCCCTTGGTCAGTAGGAAACTTCATGGCCAAATGGTATGTAAACGTTATGGCTTGAAGGGCATTAAACGCCCTAATATGATATTGTAAGCAGAAAGACAGTCGACGACAAGGAAAGTAAGGAGTTTGGTGGACTACCGTAGACACTCGCTGATGTTGATGGGGAGATCGATAGAGCCCATGGATGTGACTCGATTGCCAGTGAATCCAACCAGAGGGGTTTGTAGAAGTGATAACTTCTCTTTTCCAATCTTTAGTTGGCAGTAGGCATTGAGGAAGATGATGTCTGAGGAGCTACCGTTATCGATCAGGACTCGCCTGACTTTGTAGTTCAATAAGAGAGCAGAGATAACTAGGGGGTCATCATGGGGATAGCAAACACCTGTGCAATTTGCCACCGTAAAGGTGGCCAGCTCGGCCCATTGATTGGGTTGCTTGTAAGGTCGGTCCACCATGGCCACTTCTCTGTCAGATCCTCGTCGAATTTTTCGGAGCTCAGCTCGCTGTGCTGACCGTGTCGATCCAACACACGCGAGGCCGCTAGCAATGACCTGTATTTCACCTAGCGGGGGGGAAGGGTCACCATGAGCTCGAGGTTGGTGTTGGGGCCGATCATCATTCCGTTCGGGTTGTGCTGGTCATTGGGGAGAAGTGTGCTGACGGTTATGGTTTGGGGGGCCAGTTCTAGACCTCTGGATTGATCCCGTCGGTTGGAGGGGGATCTGGATGGTTAAGGCCATTTCAGGTTATAGTCTCGTTGACTTTGATTTTCTTCATTGATGTTTAGAGAATAATATAATAAAATTGAAAAGATTCAGAACTAAGGTAACATGAAATACATACTTTTAGGATCATGAGAATATTTATTATTGATAATGTCATAATTTCGACGTGAGATGGGCCAAGCAGATCCACACTTTCAACGGCCTTGTTTGTCTTAACGTCTACAGAACGTTCCTGTAAAAAAGTCCAAAGGGGGAAATCAATCCCCCGATGAACCCTCCGACGATCTAATTAGAACGAGATAGGTTGATTGTGTAGAGAGGGAAAATGGGGACCAAGAAAATTGACCTGCAATGCGTCTTGGAAATTTCCTTATATCCTTTACTCATCATTTCCTTGTCTACTCCAGACTGTCGTGTTGGCCGAAAGTCTATGTTCTAGCTTGTATCATTCGTGGTGAGTCTGTATATTCCAACGTGAAGGGGTTGTCATATTTAATGTTGTAAGAGCCTCATTAATGGTAGATATATGGGTGTAATAACTTTGCAGGATCTTTGTCTACTTATGTGGCTAGACCCCTGCTTGACGGCTGTTTTAATGCTATTGGTCCTAGTCCATCATTCATTTCTCAAGATTACTAGGCCTTGATATATGGTCCGTGAGCTGGGTCCTGAGTCGTAGGTCGGACCCTTTTGTGGGCCCAACGATATCAGTAGTCCCCCATTCGCGAGTGTAGCTTTAGTCCAACAAAGGGAATAAGTAAGGAGCAAGCCAGGAGGAGAGCCGACCGCGAAGGGGGCCAAGCGACCGAAGGGGGGCCGAGTGAGATGACCGATCATGAGGAGGGCAGGCCGCGAAGGGGGGACCGAGCGACATGACCAATCATGAGGAGGAACGATCACGAAGGGGGACCGACTGGGTTGACCGATCATGAGGAGGGTCAACCGCGAAGGAAGGGCCAAGAAAGATCATTGATCGTGAGGAGGGATGGCTACGAAGGGGGGTCGAGCAAGATGACCGATCGTGAGGAGGGCCGACCACGAAAGAAGGCCGAGCGGGATAACTGATCGTAAGAAGGGCCGATCGCGAAGGGTGACCGAGCGAGATGATTGATTGTGAGAAAGGCCGAAAAGGCAGTGGCGGTGCACGGGGCTCGAGGAGCGCGAAGCACGTGACGATGTAAAGTAGAATAGACTAGGGATAGAAATGGAGAGGTATGGGTTAATGGACGAATCGTGGCCGTACACGTGAGGGAATCGGGGGTAGTGGTGGGGGATGTGATGCGTTAGTAGAAAGTGAAAGGTTAGTATAGGACGTGGAAAAGGCAGGGGTTTTAATTTGGGGAAATTTTCAAACTGACGAATTTTAACAGCGATCCTTGAGAGATAGGTAAACCCTGGGCCTTTGGAGTAATATGCTTTACTTACCTTATTGCGAAAAATCACCGTATTCTAGACTTAAGTTCCTTCGTCGCAGTGGACTCTCCTCTCTTGCAAATCGCAGAATTCTTAGAGCCCGCAACTGAAGCGATTGTCAGAAACGTGGAACAGATGGCCCAAGACAAAGCAGTGGCTATGGGGTTAGAATCGTTAGGAGAGAATGATGCAGTAGAGTTGGCAAAGCAGTATAGGGTGGGGAGGGGTGGAGAGCGGCCAGCTAGGTCCGTGTCAACGACGATAATGTTAACAGTGCAACCTATTAGCCAAGTGGAGCCCTACCATTGGCACATGAAGGCGGACAAATCTGTGTTAACAGCAAAAGATCTTGAGGAGATTCGGAGTAAATATTAGATTTTAGAGGAGGTGGAGTTGAGAGTGCTGACAGCGAAGGAGAGGGTGTCTGATGCACGGCCGATGGAGTTCACCTTGTACGAAGAGGCGCTGCATGGAGGCCTGAGGTTGCCCCTCTTGCAGTTAGTTGTGGGTGTGCTCAACCGTCTGGAGGTGGTACCAGGGCAATTGATGCCGAACGCGTAGAAAATAATATTCGCAAGTGATTACGTGGCCACGGGCGACTGGTGGGGAAGCAATGACTGTGGATGAATTTTTTTTTCATGCTACAAAGCCTCAAGGCAGCAGGAGACCTAGGTGACGCTGTAGGTGGTACCGGGAATCAAGTTGGTGGCGAGGTTGCCCTCGTCGGTGAAGGGTTAGAGGCCGAGAAGGTTTTATGTATCGGTGAATCACAGGAGGGGGTGCCCATAGGTTGGAAGGTGCGCTCAAAGTCGCTGAAGCCGAAGTTGGGGGCAGTGGCGGAGACTGAAGTGAAACAGGTGAAGGAGTGGAAGGAAAATGAAGGACTAAAGTGGGACAATCTCGTCCAACCTTCGGCCCTCTTTGCCTTGAACCTAGGGCCCAAACCAAATGAAGGAAACTGCTAGAAGAGGTAGAGAAGATGAGGAAGGCGTAAGAGGCGGAGGACAAGCGTGCGTTCGCGAAGGCCAAAAAATACAAAGAGCAGCAATTAGGGCCAGCACTAAAGTTGGTCATGAAGAGGCTTGTCTGAGCACGGCCAAAGCCCTTAGGCGAGAAAGACTTAACCGACTTTGTGCCTTTGAGAGCGCCAGTGGACCCATTAAAAGAGAGAAGTGATAAAGAGGTGGAGTTATTGAAGAGGAAAAGGAAGAGGAAGAGAGTGATAGAAGGCAAGCAAGTGGCAGACCTGTCCCCCAAGGATGTGCCCTGCAGAGAAGTACCGCCTAGGCAAGAGGTGGGTGTAGGGCGGTCGGGCAGAGCAGAGGGGGGTGCCACGTTGAATACTGTCATGCACCATGATCGTGCAATGGTTGGCTACCTAGGAGATGATGGGGGCAAAGCGAAGGTGACCACAGACCACCTGTTGGGGGCTATGGAAGATACGGCGGTGCGAAGTGTGGCACGATTCACAAAGGTCGATCTCCTCAGAGGATTCTGCTCAACGCAAATGGAAGCGATGACCCTGGCTGCAGCCCTTTTAGACAAGGCGGTAGGAGCAAAGGTGGAAGCAAAGCCGCTGAAGGTCGAACTAGAAGAGGCAAGGGCGCAAGTTGAAAGCTTGAAGGGGGAGGTAGCCGGATGAAAAAAAGCGGAGTGGAGCGCCTGTGCAAAAGGTCTGGCCTACGCGCAGAGGGCCAAAAAGATGGAGGTGCTGGCAGTGGTACAGGGTTATCTGACCGAGCGCGCCAGGATGAGTCAAGGTAAGGTTGCGTCCCAACTGTCTGCCGCTAGGTCTGAGCTAGAAGTAGTATGCCATAGGGTGATATCACTAGAGTTTGAGCTAGCAAGCGAGCAGAAGAGGACTAATGAGGTTTAGCAAGCCTATGCCACTGCCAATGAGAGGTTGGAGGAGGCCTTTGTGAATAAAAAGAAATTGCGTGATTCGGCCGTAAAAGATAAGGAGGATGCGAATGCACACATCACTGATTTGGAGAGAGGCACGTGATTCAACCGTAAAAGATAAGAAGGATGTGAATGCACACATCGTTGATTTGGAGAGAGGCTTAGAAGAAGAGAAGGCCAAGACATCAGAATTGGCCAGAAAGATGGAATCTGAGAAGGCTACTTATCTAGATTTGTGTACGGCGACAGTGGAGCAGTTTAAGTTATCCTCAGAATTCCAAATGGCTGTGGACGCAGCGGTGGTGAAAAGCTTAACCAGAGAGGGAGATAGTGGGGCTGGACTGTCGAACATTATTGCTAGGAGCTGATGGAGGGGGAAACCAAAGAAGAGATAATTCGATGGTTTCAGCAGTCGAATTATTACAAACATTAGATGAGCATGTATTGGTATACCGACTAGACAAGCTTTAAGTATAAAGCGAAGCAGCTCTTCCCAAGCATGGATTTCAGCAAGGTGGGGCCAGAAGAGAAAGACATTGCCCAAACCCCACTAGATGAGGGCGTTGAAGAAGAAGACTTGGTATCCAGTGAGGGTGAGAAAGGGAGAGCCTAGGTCTGAGAGTGGTTCTTGTTTAGTTATTATATTTTTGTTGCTATTTGTTTTTTTTTTTTTTTTTTTTTTTTTTTGTGGTTGTGTGTGTTTTTTTTTTTTTTTTTTTTTTTTTTTTTTTTTTTTTGGTGTAGAGATGTAATTTCTACAATGAGATGTGTGGTTTTGCAAGATGTTAATAAATAAAGATTGGAATATCTTTTGTTTTTTATTTTGGTGTTTGTATTGTGTGAGAATGATGAATGGTAAAATTGTATAAATAATTTAACTTGGGGTAAAAATGGCCTTGGATAGAAATGAACCTAGATTTAACTAAGTGTTGGAAATTTTGGCTGGCACGCTTGAATGGACATGTGGATAGGACCTAGCAATGTATGGTTTAACTTAGTCTAGCTGAGACCTTCGTGCTTAGTCTGGCTGAGGCTTTAGAGGACTCAGTTTGGCTAAGCTCTTCATACTCAGTCTAGCTGAGGATGCTCAATCTGGCTGAGGCTTTGGAGGGCTCGGTCTGGCCGAGGTTTTGTTTACTGTATAGGTTAAGGCACAACATAGATAATGGGAATCTTAAATTGTTGTCATTGTCCTACGATCATAAATACATACATGGCATGACAAGAGCCAAAATGGACAAGTGTTCCGATCACCAAAATGAAACATACTACAATTTAAATAAAAGAACTGCCGCTTTACTGGAAGTAACATTCAAGTGTTCAGCATTTCATGGATGGGGAAGCTCTCTGCCCCCCATGTCTTGGAGACGGTATGTGCCTGGGCGGGGTCTTGACGATATAAGGGCCTTCCCACTTAGCTGCTAGCTTGCCCTCATCTAGATTTTTGGTGGCTAGAGTGGTTTCACGTAAGACGAGGTCTCCTATTGCAAATGCCCTCGGTCGGACTCTATGGTTATAGTGCTTCCTGACTTTTTGTTAATATGAGGCCAGTCGAACAGCGGCCGTTTTTCGTAATTCCCCAATAAGGTCTAGGTCGGCTCTCCGAAGGTCTTCGTTTAGGTATGGATTGAGGTGGATGATTCTAGGCATTGGTAGGCCGACTTCTATAGGGATGACCGCTTCAGCACTGTATGTTAGGCGAAATGGGGTCTCCCTAGTTGGAGTTCGTGCGATCGTCCAATAGGCCTAGAGGCCGTTAGGCAACTCCTCTGCCCAGAGGCCCTTGGCGGCCTCCAGCTTGGTCTTGATGATTTTCAGCAGAGAGCGGTTGGTAACCTCTACTTGACCATTGGTTTGAGAATGGCCTGGGGAGGAAAAACAAGTCTTGATGTTGAGTTTCGTGCAGAATTCTCTGAATTTGGCATTGTCAAGTTGTTTGTCGTTGTTAGAGATGATGGCTTAGGGAATCACAAAACGACACACAATGGACTGCCAGATGAACTTAGTGGTATTTTGCTCAGTAATCTTGGCATGAGGTTCTGTTTCAACCCATTTGGTGAAGTAATTGATGGTACGACGACGAACTTTACTTGACCCTTGCCGGTCGGTAAGGGACCTATGAGATTGATTCCCCATTTAGCGAAGGGACAAGGGCTGCTGAGCGTGATCAACTCCATTAGAGGGGTGTGATGGGTGTTAGCGAAGCGCTGGCATTTATCGCATTTTGTCACAAAATTAGCGGGCGTCCTAATTGAGTGTGGGCCAAAAGCAACATGTTCGAAGAATTTTATGGGCCAGAGATTGTCCCCTAGAGTGATTTCCACAAACTCCCTCATGTATTTCTCTCATGACATAAGTTGTTTGGTCATTATTGAGACATATGAGATATGGTCGTGTGAATTCCCCTTTATACAAGGTGACGATGAATGTTCCCTGCTTGAGGAATGAGACGATATCCTAGGTCCATGGGATAGGCTCATCCTGGAGCAGGTGAATTGCTCGTTGATCTGGTGAAACTACTGGATGCGTCAGGTATTCGACCCAAACACCATGGCAGAGGTCTGATTGGTCTGATGAGGCCAACTGTGCCATTTTGTCTACTTGGGAGTTTTCTGACTTGGGGATATGTCAGATGCAAAAACTGTTAAAGAGGCAAGTCAGAGGAAGAGCAATGTCCCTTTATGATCACATGGCTTCTTCCTTGGCACCAAACTCGCCCGTTATCTATCCGACTACCAACTGAGAGTCGCTAAGCACTTGGAGATGATCGACTCCGATATCTTTGGCCAGTTAAAAACCTACTATGAGAGCTTCATATTCGGCTTAGTTGTTGCTTGCTGCAAATAGGAATTGGAGGGCACATTTGAAGTATTCTTCTTCGGGGGTGGTGAGGATTAGACCATCGCCACTACTCTCTTTGCGAGATGAACTGTCGATACAAAGAGTCCAAGAATGGGGATCCTCTTCCACGATAGTGCTGTGTGCTGGAGGAGTGGGTGCCGACGGGTTAAGATTTGTGAATTCCAGGATAAAGTCATCAATAGCTTGGCATTTGATGGTTGTTCGTGGTCAGTAAGAGATGTCGTATTGGCTTAGTTCAACAGACTATTGCATGAGCTGACCTAATGATTCTGGTTATTGCATGATCTTTTTCAAAGGCTGGTCAGTGAGAATCACAATGGAATGAGCTTGGAAATAGGGTCGGAGGCGCCTGGAGGCGATGACCAAAGTGAGAGCCATTTTTTCTAATAGAGGGTAGCTCTGCTCGGCTCCCCTGAGTACGCGGCTGATGTAGTAAACTGGGTGCTGCACTGAGTCGTTCTTCCTGATGAGGGCAACACTAACAGCGATGTTGGACACATCTAAGAAGATAAATAGGGTTTTTCTTGGCAATGCTTGAGAGAGAAGAGGGGGGTTGGCCATGCATTGTTTCAGTTGCTGGAAGGTCTCCTTAGACATAGTGTTCCATTCGAAGGTCTACCGAAGGATTTTGAAGAATGAAAGACATTTATCAGTCGCTTGCAAAATGAAGCGATTGAAGGGGCAACTCTACCTGTTACCCGCTGAACCTCCTTGACTGTTCGAGGAGATCACATTTTTATCAGGGCCTCGATCTTTTCTGGGTTGGCCTCAATGCCTTTTTGGCTAACCATGAACCCCAAAAACTTATCAGACCCAACGCCAAAAGAGCACTTTTCCGGATTCAACTTCATTTGATACTGCCGCAAGGTTTGGAAAGTCTCGCACAAGTCAGCCAAGTGGTCAGAGCAGAGTTTGCTCTTGACAAGCATGTCGTCGACGTAGACTTCCATGTTCCAACCTATCAGGTGTTGGAAAACGACATTAACCAGGCGTTGGTAAGTTGCCCCAACATTCTTCAAGCCGAACGGCATGACTCGGTATTAATAAGTCTCCCTGTCAGTGATGAAAAAGGTGTGCTCATGGTCTGCGTGCATAACAATCTGATTATAGCCGGAGAAAGCATCTATGAAGCTGAGCATCTGATGTCCCGCAGTTGCGTCGACTAACAGATCTATCTTGGGAAGGGGGTAGTTGTCTTTGGGGCAAGCTCGGTTAAGGTCGGAATAGTTGATACAGAGTTGCCATTTGCCATTGTTTTTGCAGACCAAGACCACGTTGGACAACCATCTGGGATAGTCCACATTTCTGATGAACTATGTCTGTAGCAGCTTGTTCACCTCAGCGGAAATGAGGTTGTTGCGTCCGGATGTAAAGTGCGCTGCTTTTGGATACTTGGTATGTCTGAATGGGTCCGAACAAAGACATCGTTGTGCTCGGCTATGAGAGTCGTGAGGTCGGCCTTGGCTTGAGAGGATAGCTGGCTACCAATCTTAGTCGTTTTCATTGGATCGGTGGGGTCGACAGGTACTTCAACAAGTTCTTCCACTAGTTTCCCTCTGATTAACTCTTCCTTATCTCTAACATCAAGGCCTTCAATGATCATAGCTTCTTTCATTTTGACTTCTTTCAATGAGGCGACATAGCACTCCCGGGCGATCGTCTGTTCACCCCTTACAATGCCGATCCCTTGGTCAGTGAGAAACTTCATGGCCAAATGGTATGTGAACGTTATGGCTTGAAGGGCATTAAACGCCCTAATATGATGTTGTAAGCAAAAGGACAGTCGACGACGAGGCAAGTAAGGAGTTTGGTGGACTACCGTAGACACTCGCTGATGTTGATGGGGAGATCGATAGAGCCCATGGATGTGACTCAATTGCCAGTGAATCCAACCAGAGGGGTTTGTAGAAGTGATAACTTCTCTTTTCCAATCTTTAGTTGGCGGTAGGCATTGAGAAAGATGATGTCTGAGGAGCTGTCGTTATCGATCAGGACTCGCCTGACTTCGTAGTTCGATAAGAGAGCAGAGATAATTAGGGGGTCATCATGGAGATAGCAAACACCTGTGCAATCTGTCGCCGTAAAGGTGACCGGCTCGGCCCATTGATTGGGTTGCTTGTAAGGTCGGTCCACCATGGCCACTGCTCTGTCAGATCCTCGTCGAATTTTTCGGAGCTCAGCTTGCTGTGCTGACCGTGATGATCCACCACATGCGAGGCCGCTAGCAATGGCCTGTATTTCACCTAGAAGGAGGGAAGCGTCACCGTGAGCTCAAGGTTAGTGTTGGGGCCAGTCATTATTCCGTTCGGGTTGTGCTGGTCATTGGGGGGGAGTGTGCTGACGGTTATGGTTTGGGGGGCCAGTTCTAGACCTCTAGATTGATCCCGTCGGCTGGAGGGGGATCTGGATGGTTAAGGCCATTTCAGGTTATAGTCTCGTTGAATTTGGTTCAGAACTTGCTCCATGGGTGAATTAAAAGGGGTGTACCGTTCGAACCGACCAGGTGGGCGGGTTGGTGTTGGCCGGTCCAAGCGTAGGCCGATCTGGGTGTGGTGGGGGTCGGTATGTGTATTGCGTGGGTCGGGGTTTAGGCTCTTTTGTTTTGTCCTTAGAGGTCGGGGCCTTAGATGTGGAGTCTTGGCGAGCTGCCAGAGAGTCTTCAGCGTTCATGTATTTTTGGGCTTTAGCGAGAAAGGAAGCCATGGTGGTTGGGGGATTTTTGAAGAGGGAGAATAGGAAATTGGATAGGCGTAGACCGACCATGAAGGCTGTGAGAATGACCTTGTCGTCGTTTTCCTCCACTTGTAAGGCTTCGGTGTTGAAACGGGTGACATAGTTGCATAACGATTCTCCTTCGGTTTGCCGAATGTTTAATAGTTGGGTGGCTAGATGTCACTGTCGCTGAGCACCAATAAAATGGCTTAAGAAGGATTCGCTGAGCTGGCGAAATGAAGTGACTGAGTTTGGGAGAAGTTGACTGAACCAAAGGCAAGCCGACCTCTTCAACATGACAGGGAAAGTGCGGCACATGATTTCATATGGAAAGGCATGTAAGATCATGAGCGTCTGATATGCTTCTACATGGTCGACGGGGTCGGTGGTACCATCGAAGGTGTCAATCGATGGCATTTTAAACTTGGGAGAGAGAGCTTTTATCCCGGATGGATGCGGTAAAAGGAGAGTTGACGGTGGGGAAAGTCTTGCGCTATATGTTCTGCATGACCCCTTATAACTGGAGCTTCATGGCCCGCAGTTCTTCATTCCAGACGGGAGCATTATCCCCACAAACAAGGATCGGGGGCTGGACACTGTTAGCCTTACCTCAGACGGGAGCATTATCCCCACAAACAAGGATCGGGGGCTGGACACTGTTAGCCTTACCTTCATGGGTGACTACATGGTGTGGTAAGGGGGGGTTACGGAAAGGTAGTGGTATATCTAGACGAGGTTACGATCCTAACAGGGAAGGGTGCAGACTGACGAGATTCGATGATTGGAGCTGCGGGGCGAATGATGGAAATGTTTCTTGAGGGACGTGTGGTGGGAATTGATGGTGATGGTGGGCTTGTTTCTGGTGCGAGGGAATTGTTGGTTATGGTGGAGGTGAGATAGGCAGATCACGTTGGAGTAAGGCATTGATCAGGGTTTGGTTCTGTTCGGTCAGTCGGTTAATACTGTTGGTGAGTTCTACGAAATATGGAAGCGGGTTATTAGGGTTGAAGGACTCAACTTCGGGATTATCAGTGTTATGTTGGGAAGCCATGGATCTAGTTGTGACTATCTACGCTGATACAGGGGGTGAGTGATTATGAGGTTCCTTCCGGCGACAGTGAACACAACTGCCTTTCCGAAATAGTCTTCCAACAAACAGCGCCAACTGATAATGTCATAATTCCAACGTGAGATGAGCCAAGCAGATCCATACTTCCAACGGCCTTGCTGGCCTTAACGTCTACAGAACGTTCCTGCAAAAAGGTCCAAAGGGGGTGGTCAATCCCCCGGCAAACCCTCCGACGATCTAATTAGAATGGGATAGGTTGATTGTGTAGAGAGGGAAAATGGGGACCAAGAAAACTGACCTGTAATGCGTTTTGGAAACTTCCTTATATCCTTTGCTCATCATTTCCTTGTCTACTCCAGACTGTCGTGTTGGCTGAAAGTCTATGTTCTAGCTTGCATCGTTCGTGGTGAGTCTGTATATTCTGACGTGAAGGGGTTGTCGTATTTAATGCTATGAGAGCCTCATTAATGGTAGATATATGGGTGCAATAACTTTGCAAGATCTTTGTCTGCTTATGTGGCTAGACCTCTACTTGACGGGTGTTTTAACGCTATTGGTCCTGGTCCATCATTGATTTCTCAAGATTACTGGGCCTTGATATCTAGTTCGTGGGCTGGGTTTTAAGTCATGGGCCAGACCCTTTTGTGGGCCTACCGATATCAATTATTATTTTGTAAACGATTTTGATGGTATGTTCGAAATTTGACAAATTTAAATCAAATTGAAAAGTTTAAGAATGAAATTGGCAAAATTAAAACTTAAATACTCAAAATAAGACAAAACACATACCTTAAAAATCATGTGTATTTTATCATTTTTTTTTTTTGATATGTTGGATATTAGATACAATTTCAAAATAACACAACTAAAATGTAACTTATTCTAATAGTTGAACTTAATTCTCATTAAGTCCTATCGATTTGTCACTGAAAGTTGGTCCTAGCAAAAATGTCATTAAAAATACTTTTTGTGACAATTTTTTAAATATGTTGCTAAAAATTGCAATTCGTAACGTTTTTTGGTGACGGTTTTTTCAAACTATTGCTAACACTTGCAATTAGTGACTTTTTTTGTGACGAATTTTTTAAATTATCGCTAAAAACTGACAACTAGTGACACGTGTAATAAAAAATGCCACTAATTATTGTAGAACCTGTTAGATAATAAATTTACCTATTGAGACCTACACGTAAGTCCCCTAACAAAAACCACCTCATCAAATTTGGCCACATTCTCTATTCCCCATCAAACTTTGTTGGCATATAAACTTCTCTCTCCCTCAACTAAACTTCCTATATAAAAAATATATCTAGGATAAATTATACTAACCTAACTTAAAGTTTGAAAAAATATAATAAGTCTGACAATATAGATTTTTCTTATTTAAAAGGTTGAAGGGATTGAATTTAATACAAATAGTTTGAAGACACAAAGATAAATGAAGTAAAATATACATTTCAGTATAAAAGAAATGACAACATTATTCATATGACTAATGAAGTTTTGATAAAAATTGCACCAAGTATTATATGAATTAAATTCTTAAGTGAGTCCAATATAATAATGCCAAAGTTATGGAGCTTATTATATTTTCTTTCAAATCTCATATGAACTTAGTATAATTTACCCAAATATATATGGAAAATGTTTGAAATTAAACCCCTAAAAAATTTACCATAATCACGTGGCATAATAGATGTCAACATTTGAGTTGTTACACACTATCATATTAAATGAAACTTTCTTGACACATCATTATAGGTGAATTTGTGAATTTAAAATTACAAGTCTAATATTTCTCAATATATATATTCCATTAAATTTAGAGAATAAAAGTGCCTCAAGGCATGCATTTTTATGTGATCTTATAAAGAAAGTACAACAAATTTGTAGTCTAGAATGTTATAACATCACCCCCTTTTAATTGTACTTGCTATTGATTTCTTTTGTTGAGACAACTGTATTTTGTCTCATTTCAAACAGTACAATACTTAGTAACTCAGAAGTAGAGGTGTCAATTTGGCCCGAGCTGAGGGTCACGCGGACTCCTACTAAAATTTGGAACAGGATGGGACGGTTTACAAACCAAAAAATTACGCCTAGCCCTAAGGGCTATTTGAGCCTTGGGTGTGCCAGAGGACCAGGTCGGCGGGCTTAGACTTGGCCTCGGTCTTGGGTCAGGCCTAGACGGGCCAAATTAATATTTTTATATTTTTTTCACAAATAATGACACTGAGTCTCAAGTGGGTCGGGTCTCGGATAGAGCTTTAGTTGGACCTTAAACGAACCGATGAGTCGCGCCACAGGTCGGTCCAAGCAGAGCGGGCTTCAAAATAACAACTTGGGCCTAAGCTTAGGGTCCCAAACTAAGTTCAAACTTTGATCTAATTGGGTTGAGCCCACCCGAAACGTTCATAAGCCACAGACCATTTTTACATCCCTGCTCAGGTAACAAGCTATCTTTCCTGCCTTCTCATCCTTTAATGTTATAACATCACCTCCTTTTAATTGTTTAATTGTACTTGCTGTTGATTTCTTGTATGAGACAACTGCATTATGTCTCATTTTAAACAGTACAATACTTTGATGCAAACAACAGTAACTCAGAGGGTAACAAGCTATCTTTCACATGTCCACTTAAAAATCCCACAAAAGATAGCCACAAACTTCATTCCAGGAACAAAATATATATATATATATATGGTACAGGCTACAAGGTACAGCTTCCACTGCATGCCACACATGTTCCAAGGAAAACTTCCACGTTTTTTTCAACCCCCATTTCTGATATACATAAATGTTTTACAAATATATATATATATATATATATTTTAGGGGCTTTTTTTTAAGGTCCCTGGTATTATGATTTTATAACATAAAGGACACTAAATATTTTTATAATGTCTAAGGTCCCTCAACCTTGATCCAGAGAAATTTCAGTCCAGAGAAAATTGGTCCAGAGAAATTCTGGCCCAGAGAAAATTTCTCTGGACCAAAATTCTCTGAAAAGTCTACAGTAATTCTGAATTTCTCAAAATTTCTCTGGCCCAATTCTTCTTACAATTTCTCAGCATTTCTCTAATGCATTGGCTGAGTCCAGAGAAATTTTGAATTTCTCTAGTCCAATTCTCTTCAAATTTCTCTGATTTGCAAATTTCTTTAGTTTTCTCCTAGAGAAATTTCTAGAATTTCTCTGGACTCCAAACCAGAGAAAAACAATGCACACACAAACACATTAAATAGAGAAAGAGAGAGAGAGGGGTTAAACAAATGTTGATACCTAGAGAACAAATAGAAGAGACCCAACTAACCTGGAGACATGAAAGCAAATAGCACTCAGGAAAACAAATGGTCTTACTTTATTTATGATTTGGTTGAGGAGACGATAGTGTAGTAAGTTTGGAGAAAAGCCAAGACAAGGAGACAAGTTGCAGAAGCGAAAATTCAGTTTAAAAACCAAAGAATTTCTCTGATTCTCTAGTTTCAACCCAGAGAAAATTTAGTTTAAATATCAGAGAATTTCTCTGGTAGACCCAAATCTTCATTACAATGACTGTTATCAAACTTTTCATCATTTTGTTTACAAAACATGAAAATGAAAACAATACCCAAAAAATAATTTGAATGCCACTGTAAACAAAATTCCTAGAGTCACCACTACTGATTGGAGTTCATAATACATTAATTAAAAATAAAAGTTGTAAATCAAAATCAACTAAAATCACAATTCAAAAATCCAAGAATAAGGAGTTAACTTGATTGACTGCTGGAACCATTTTTGCAAACTTAAGCAATTCTTTGATCTACTCTATATTAAAATGGCTAACGCCAATGCCTCGAACTAGACCCAACTCCACCAGACCTTCCATTGCTTTCCATGTAGTCTTGAACCGATTCAGAAACTGCCTATACTCACTCCCTGACTTAGTAGGAGGATCAGTAGCATCTCCAAATGCCGAGCTCTCAGGCCAATGCATCCAATAGAGATCCAAGTATGACACTCCAAGATTCTTAAGAGATACTCTAACAGAGTTCTCTATCTTATTGAGTGAATTCATAGTATCATAATTTCTCTGACTTACTGAGGATCGCGCTTGAGTTCTTGTTTGTAGCCGAGCTGGTCAAGGCGAGCATGGCCTGAATCAAGTGTTGTGTCACCGTTTTGAATCTGCGATGGGAGTGCCATGTTTTCTTCACCACGACCCCAAACCATCTCTCTCTCTCTATATATATATATATATCTACAACCTCATTGGAGCTCTGTTGAATCTTCTAATCTGCAGAGAGGCTGACTTTTATTTGGTGTGTGAAATGGAATCTGATTTGATTAATCTCCATCTATCAGCTTCACTGTGCCACAATTCCGATCAGAGACAATGCTTCTCCCCTTCTTCTTGGGGGCTCTCTGCTGCTGCTGCGGCTGTGAGATCATGCTCTGATGCTACTGATCACCTCGCACCTCCTTCGACTCCATCTTCGTTGGTGTTAAACCCTAACTTCCATTGATGAGTAACAGAATAGATAAAATACGATGAAGAGGAGAGAAAAAGAGCACGATATTGTAGAGCCGCCCACATCAGATCACACCCACAATATATATATAGATCATATAGCTCAATCGGCTGGAGAATAAAGTAGGGGTGAGGAACAAGAGTTGATTTGGACGGGTCTGAGAATGGAGAAGTTTAGAGAGAGAGAGACATGAGTTTTGATTTGGTAAGGTCAAATTTCTCTGTGATATGTTCAAGGATCTTAGACATCAAAAAATAATTTTGTGGATCTCTTCCATTACGAAAAGTGGGAGAGGGACCCTTGACTAATTTTTCCTATATTTTATATAGTAAGTGATCTCATTTTTTTTCCCTTTTAAGATAAAACACGCACCATTAAATTAAATAATTTTTAAATAAATTTCACTTTACCCCTTTTAGTTTGATTTATGTGTAGATTATCTCCTCTTATTTAAAAATAACTATATAATATCACTATGATTTGTGAAGTGAAATGCTTTGTTACGTCAGTTAATGATTTAATACAAAAAAAAAATTAACATATATCTTTCTATATTAGTAATCTAAGTGTACGAATTACAAATATTTTTATAATTTGTTTAGGAGACAAAATACACTTTAACCATTTTATTTCCTTAAAATTTAAAAATGAACATATAACTCCCTTATATATGATATGTGTTTCATACTTACTATTAAATTAGACGCAATATTTAACAGTGCACTTCAACGAAATATTTAATAGTGTACTTCAACGGAATATTTAATAATGCACTTTAACTTATAATTCACATGTGGTTATATGATTATTTTCAAATGATTGGACAAGAATCCATGAGCCAAAGTAAAAGTAATTAACGTAAAATTTGGCCATATCAATCTTTAAAAATAAAAATAATAAATAAATAAATAAAATAAAATTTGGCCATAATTTTAAAATTATTAACGCTACATTATTTATGAATAAAAAAATTAATATAAAAACTATATTTGCTACTGTGCGAGTCCTGACTTAAGCGGAGCTTGCCTTGGGAGGTCGGGACAAGCTTCCAAGTTATAGTCTCTTACTCGGAACGGACAACAGGACACCCTGGTGATCTCCTCAAGGGGCGCTGCCTTGGACTTGCGGGAGAGTGGGAGAATTTTCCTGTAACAAAAAAAAAAATTGTAAGATCTGCACCTTTCATTTTTTTTCCTCGGTAATTTATGTAGCTGATTCTAATTTGATCGAAGTTTTTATTTTTGTCATTGTAACGTTAATTTCATTAATTTAAATTTTACACTTTTAATTTTATTTAAATATAATTTCTTTATTAATTGTAATTATCATTTTGAATAAAAAAATATATTACTGACAACTCTAGTGAAAATTTTAGTAATTCTAGTAAAAAAACAAAAATAAATAAATTTTATTGATGGTTCTTAATTTTTTTTTTTTAATTCTAGTTTTGTCTTTCTTATTTCGCAGGTATTGTTTATTAGTTCAAAATGCTAAATAATATAGTGAAATGAAATTAAAATTGTAAGAATTAAAATAAAATTTTAAACAAACTAAAAAGAATTAATAATATAATTTATCCTTCTATTTTTGTGACAGGCTGTTTATGCGGGACAAATTTTGAAGTACATGTAATTTTCATCTTACCCATGCCACACAATTGTGTGGGCACAAGTTCTTTGGAATTTCTGCACACAGTCTTCTGTCCTTGTTATGTTAGCTAACGACAATTGAAAAGTGGAAAAGAGTTAAAAGTTATTAACTAACTGTTGAAATTCTTGGTAAAAGAAAACGTATATATATTCACTACTTTTGAAATTAAAAAATATATATATATATATAGTATTTAATTTCACATTTTTAATATAGCTATATTAATTTTTTTTTTTTAAGTATAGTTAAAACGAATGTCAATAGTAGATAGACATTAAAATACGCGAAGATAAATATATATGTATTAGTATAAAAGATATAGTAATATCATTTTTTTTATTCATACGACTAGTGATTTACTCATGAAAAGTGACTCAAGTGTCATGTGAATTAAAACTAGGATGATGGTCACTGCAATTATGTCAAAATTGTGGAGCTAATTGTATTTTTTTTTTAAACTTCATTGCAAGTGAATGTAATTTATCCAATGACCTCCCCTAAGGTATGAAGACAATACAAGTAGCCTCACAGTTTTGGCATAATTATATGGCATCACTTCTAATTAGGGATGTTCAAATTACCCAGTGAATCAACGAACCAAACTGACCTTTTTGGGTTAGGTTGGGTTGGGTTGATTTTTTAGTGCATTGTTTGGTTTTAGGTCTTTCTATCATCAAACTGATAGGATTATGTTAGTTCTTGGTTTAGGCTTTGCCTAAATCGAATCAATCCGAGAACTGAACATATTTATATGTATTTTTAAAATTTTATTTAGATTGGCATGACTTTACATAATTGATCTAGAACAATGAACTTGATTATACCTAATAATTTTTCACATATAAGAATTATCAGGTGAATGAAGGAAATACTAGAAGCTTGAATTGGATTTCGCAGTTGATTTAATTTGTATCGGTTGTATTAATAGATTTAATTTATATCTGTTATGTTTAAGCTTGAGTTAAATTTAATTTGTCTTGACTTGTATTAACAATATTTTACTTTTTGTTTGTCATGTTTAAATGTTAAAGGCTTGCTGTAGGTATTCGGGAGTTACCTGAGCTCATCCGACAGTTCAGATTCTCGATCTCTTGATCTGTATTCATTAGTGTAATGTGAAACAAAAAATAAGAGTCTAGATCTGGTAACTTTATAGAAACAAAAATCTATTTATTGCGAAATATGTCAAAAATGGACTACATCACCATATTTCAAAATCACCACCTAATCTTTTAGGAAAACTAGAAAACCTGTGACTCGTGCCAAAAGCCACTGTCCATATAACCAGAAATGTCTTGATTCAGGACCTTAGATATGAAAAAGGAAGGACATGAATTAAGAACCCCACTTACCCAATCAAATGATCAACCTCTACTAACCATAATATGAGTTTTATAAACAATATATTCTTATATTCAGATTATTATTAATACTAAGATTACTATGTGAGGCGAACAAGTGTAGACCATGTCACTTATTTTGGTATACTTTGATTTCATACATTTTGAAAGATCTTTTGAAATATGTACAACTCAAGAGAAATTGAGCTCACATGCGTAGCAATTAGTATCATTCCAACCTTAACCAACACAACCTTCATCCACTGGCAGTCATGGAGATATTCTAGATAAGCAAGTTGCTACATGGTATATTTCCAAACATACTAAGAATAACATACACAACCAAGATGTTAAAACTAGAAATGCTCACCTAGTACTCATCCCTGCTAAGCCAAAAAAGAATATATTCAAAACATATGCATGATCCTATATGAAAATAGCTAATGCAACACATATAAAAGATGCAACTAAAGATCTGACTACTAATATCTGACATGTGAATCATCGCAAGGCATGAGGTAGTACACATAATCATATTTCAAATAATAAATCTCACAGATGCAGATGAGCCGAATTCGAATGCATGAAACATGTATGCAAGGCATGGATATGACAAAAAGAAAACATGATGCTATGAAGTATAGAAAATATGAAATAAAAGAGGCGGAGAGAGAGAGAGAGAGAGAGAGAGATCATGATTGGAAAACATACACAACAAAGGGATAGAAAGAAATAGAGGTTGGAAGTTATTGCAACAGGCCTTTACAATAAAAGGAATAAAAGATGTGGGGTTGGAAGTTGATACATCAATGAATGAATAGAAAGCCATGGGGTTGGAAGCTATGTACAACAATGAATTGGCTCAGCCAACTATAGGCTGAATCTAATAAATCATGATGTTAATCTAAGATAATTAAAAAGAGATGGTGGAAGTCAGAGGTCCAGGAGATCATCCTTAAAAAAATGCCCTATTATGCTCTGTTTTGTCGGGAAAAAGTCATCTAGTTGTATGAATAAACTATCTGGCTAGATGAAAACATAGTCGGCCAGACTATTTATTCATCTGGTCATACAAGAAAAAAAGGGAACAACCCTGTTTTATGCAGTAAGTCCAAAACAAAGGCAAACAGAACATTTCTAGAGGATGTTCATCCTTGCTACTCCTTGCTATCACAAAGGATGTTCCACGTAAGAGGTGGATAAGCTTCACCCATCTTCTCATAACACGAGAAGTTATATGATATTTACAACAACTATGACATGGAATGATTAACAAGTATAGAAATTGAGGTTGGAAGAAAAGTCAAGCCAAATAAATAGATGGAAATATACATTTATCTCTTTGTGGATAAGAGTAAATGAATACCCATATCTATGTTATTAATTGGAGAGAGTAGATTGCCACCATTTCTAAGTAGAAGCATTGCTTGGAAAATAAGAGATTCATCAAAGGTAATTGGAAACTCCTCTTCCTACTCATGGAATAAGGATGTTCCATCCCTTTCCATGCTAAAAAATGGATTGAGAAGGGAGTTTTCAACACTTTTGGACCAAGGCTTCAAAGAAAATACAAGCAAAATGAAAGCTAACCACCTTCTCAACACCAAACCCCAAGAATCATCCAACTAGCTCCTTGTAACAATCACAACTACTCATTAGAGTTGAGTATGGACGAAACACATGAACCAATATACTTGGATGATGAGAAAAGTGATTAGACAGTGAATGAAAATGAAACAAAAAACATTACATAATCAAACTTGTGGACGGGCTAATTTCTAACTTCCTCCACATCCACAAGGTTCCAATCATGTGATTACAACACAATAGTAATGAAATACAAAGCTTGATAATAGAGAGAGAGAGAGAGAGAGAGAAGGTGAGAAAAAGTTCAAAAGTTCACCTCTTGAAGAGAGGATGAACTTTTTAGTTGTCAAACTCTATTCTACCACCCTCAAATTTATTTAGTATAGCCTAAAATTCTTAGCAATAAGCTTAGTTCAAGCTTCAATGGTGTTGGGGTATGGTGTATGGAGGAAGAGAGAGTTAAAGTTTGAAGAAAGATTGAAGTTTGGAGGTGGTCTTAGCACTTATAAGTCTTTAGCTCTTGGGAAAATTAGTTAACCCTAAGAAATGAACCAGAGACGTGTATATATAGAATTTTGGACAAAAATATCTAAAATATTTGTGTGAAACTTGCAGAGGAAGATGAGTTTCCCGAAAATGCTTTGTACGCGGACAATTTAGCCGATTGTATGATTATTCATCTGACCAGCCACATTTTTCATTTGGCCATAAGTTGCTATACGACAAGTGAGAAAAATGTACCGTTAAATCAATAGTGCAAGACTAGCATAATTTAAAAGGAAAAATAGGTATTTTCAGAGAATTTCATCCCTTCCATTCACTTCAACTCTGTCCTTTGCTCGGTCTACTGGAAAAGATAATATTTGGAGTTTGAAAATGCGAGCTTCAAAATATTACAGAGATGGAACTACACAACCAAAGTATTTGGAAAAATATTTTGAAAGGAGGGTTTTAAGGTCTAAAATAATTTGGCCAAAATGGGGTGCAAGGTTTAGGATTAGAGCTTGAATCCAAATTTCTTCGCTGAAGATCCGAACGATTGCACATTGTGACTTTCATCATCGGGTGTTCGGAATAAAGCACCCAAGTCTTAAGGCTGGTCAAAGTATGACATTATACTTGTTTATTTTAATTATTTCTTATTAATTGATTCACTTCTTTTTAATATAGTGGAACAGTAGTTCCAATTCAAACCAACTTGAGTTACATTGGGTTGGGTTGGGTTGGGTTGGTTCTGGGTACAAAAACTTGAAACCGATCATGATTTGATTAATTCTAAATTAGTGTCAAACCGACCCATGAATAATCCAACAATTGAAACTAATACAAATAGTTGAAATCACAATAATAAATAAATAAAAATATTCATGTAAGTGTAAAAAAATGACATCATTATTTTTTCATTCATATAACTAAAAAATTATTAATGAAAATGAGACCAAGTGTTATGTGAATTAAAATATGAAGAGAACTTAATATAATCATGACAAAATTATTAAACTTGCTTTATTTTTTTCAATCATGAGGAGAGATCAGTGCAATTAACCTTTATTTTTTGGTTAGCAAATAAGTTGAAAGTTAACTAGCACATTTGGCTTAATGGTTGTGTAACACTCTTTATATTGTGAGGTCTTGAGTTCAACTCCTATGAAGAGGAGGTTGATACTCTTTATGGTGATTTATCTCTCCCCCATTATGGGGGCTATGTACTTAGTGGTGGTTGTATTGGGCTTGGGCTAGTTGGTTTATTGATTGTTAGACTTTGTTGACTTTCTAGCTATTGTGGGCTAGTGGTCAATTCGATGATGTAAATATTTCTCATATTTGTAATCACTCTCTTATCTATTGACAAAAATAAAAATAAAAATAAAAAAAAGTTGAAAGCTAGGTGTGAGCAAAAATTTGGTTTAAGCCTAATTGACAGACTCAAATAAATTTTAAATAAACACAAACAAAAATCAGGCTCTGTGGTTGAGTTCTACGCTTTAAACAGATTAAGGACTTTCCTAGAGGTTGTCAAGTAAAGAAGAGATAGAACATAACAGAATATGTATCTATTCAAATAGATTGTCACTTGCTACTAGTTACAAGAACTTAAACAAGAACAAAGAATTGTAAAAATACAGTAATCAACAGAAGAAAAAAAATGGGGGTTGGAAAAACTACCACTTAATCTGCTCCTAAAAACTACTAATTTATCTACTCCTAAATAGATATCACGATTTGTGAGTGGTTGTGGACTGATCGTTTTCTTTGTATCTCTCTTGGCTTATTATAAGCTCAGCCACATGAGAGAGAGAGAGAGAGAGTGTGCGTGCGTGCGTGTGTATGTGTGTGTGTGTGTGTGAAAATTTGTTTCCAGGTCCGCTCGAGTGGGGAAACCGCCGCTTGAGCGTAGAATTGTTATTCCCAGTATCTTGTTTTGTTGCAGGCGTGTCCGCTTGAGCGTGGAAAGTTCCGCTCGAGCGTGAAATGCTAACCCCCAATAATTCCACTGTAGCACTGTAAAACCTCTGAGACCCCTCTTTCTCCACTCGAGCGAGTAAGATGTCGCTCAAGCGGGCCTTCTTGATTGTGCCTAGACGCTCGAGTGTGGGAAGTCACGCTCGAGCGGGGAACGCGATGACAACTTTTTAAACACAGCAGCCTTAGATCATTTTGACACTTTTCTTTTTCTATTCTTGATTTCCCCTTTTCCCCTCTCTTGGAAACCCTAGATCTTCATCTTCAAATAGCTTCCATCCCATTGAAATCCACCCAAATTTGTTGGTTGGGGGACGAAGAACACTTGAAGGATAGCTTTTCCTTCCGATTGGATTGGGGAATTGCGATAGATTCATGAAGGAGTTCGAATTTGGGCTTGATAGTTCAGTTAGGGGTATCTTTATTCTCTTATCTCTTCTCTCTTGAAGAAATGTCATGGTATTATGTGCGATTGAAACCCTAATTGAAGTTTTGTTGAATAAAACCCTATTTCCAGGTAATCACTCTTTCACTCAACATTTTGTTTGACACTCCTAAATTTCTCTCTCTAATAAAGGTGAAGATGTAGTTAAAGAACTAGATTTGTGACTAGGGGAAGAAACCCCCAAAATTTAGAGAAACCCTATGTTCCCAATTGGTTAGAAAATTGCCTAGTTAGTGAAATACTCAATTAATTCATGACTTTGGTGAGGAGATAACATGTGGGCATTGATGTAATTAAAGCAATGATAACTTGAATGCTTTTGGCCTTCGAGTTTTATGTGGCATTTATATGTGATGATGATACATGGCGTTGATTGTGGGGTTGAAATGTGTTTTAATGTTTGAGCTTGCATGAGTCTATGTGTGGGTTGGTAATGTATAAAGGTGGTGTTGTGTTGTACCCGCATGGGGAGTTTTAAAAGGTGCCCAATTGCCCTGTCTAGGCTTATCGCTCGACAAATGTGGGAAAACGTTCTTAGGTGTCCACACAGTCCCGCCGTATAGTAGCCGGCGAATATGGGGGTTGTGTATAAAAAGTAATGGTTGTTCTCTATTGGATTCATGTGATGGAATGCATGTGAATTGATTTCTTAAGTTATGAATGTGTCCTTCTTTGACTAGATACCTTGATTTAAATTTATCTGAATTAGAGTATAAAGGTCCTCGTGAGTTATGAATTATATGTATATGTGTTTAATTTCCAGACACTCTTGTTATATTGTTATTTCACATGGATGCTATACTTTTGTTCAAGGAATTAGATACCTGGATAAATGTATTCCTACTGGGCATCTCGCTCAACCCTAACTTATTTTTCAGGAATTAAGGAAGCTCAGCCTCGATGAAGCACCGGTTCAAATGCTAGATCTAGCATCTTTTGGGAAGTTAATTGTGATCAATAGCATCTAATTATCTGTGTGTATTTTTGAGGATTTTGTAATGAAACTTTTGTATGTACTTCTGTAAAAAAATTGTATGCCTTGAGGGCTTATATTTTGTTAAGTCATCTAGGTCATCGAACTAGGACAGGACTTTGAACATCATGGGAACGTAATTTTTGAATTGTAATCACTTAAGTCTCAGTTCAATGGAAAAGATGACTCACTCTGGGATTTTATGATTATGTTACCAATGTGAATAGCAGGGTTAATTTCCAGGGCGTTACAGAGAGAGAGAGAGAGAGAGAGAGAGAGAGAGAGAATCTAAGCCCATGATTTTCTCAATAAGCCTATGATTTCATCAATTGGCTATGATTTCCTCAACATCATCCATATCCCATATTTGAAAGTAGCCACTTTGCAGAATTGGTGCTAACTTAGTCTTGGCTCCTTGAACTCAGCAACTAATTTTCAACTGACTACAATGCCTAACCTTCTAGCCCTCTATTTAACATGTCATCATGCCACATCATGTCACGTCCTTAACACATTTGTCATGCCACGTCAGCATGTCTGTCGACATAAATAATAATAATAACAAATGTGGCCAAGGTTGTTCTTTAAAAATAGTATATGATTTCAATTGGAAGACCATAATTAATAGGCCATAATCGATAGAAAAAATAAAATGTGGTGCCAACAATGCCCCTCTCATTTAAATGGATCGAAGATTGAAATCCAATTAAATGATTTATAATGCGGTTTACCACAATCGACATAAAATATTTTATGGTGCAAACAATTCAAATTCTTAAAGCCAAAAATTAGTTAGCCAATTGCAAATATTTTATGGAGGGGCAGAAAGTTAGCCATTGTAGTCATTTGAAAATTAGTTACTGAGATCAAGGAGCCAAGACCAAGTCAAACACCAAATCTACAAAATGGTTACTATCAAACATGGGATATGAATAATGTTGAGGAAATCATGGCCTATTGAGGACATCATGGACTTGTTGAGGAAATTGTGGCATAGATTCTCTCTCTCTCTCTCTCTCTTATGTGTTTGAGCCTATAAATAGGCCAAGAGAAATACAAAGAAAATGATCAATCCAGAACCAATCACAAATTGTGATATCTATTTAGGAGTAGTTAAATTAGCAGTCTTTAGGAGTAGATTAAGTGGTAGCTTTTCCAACCACCATTTCTTTTCTTCTGTTGATTGTTGTATTTTTTTCAATTCTTTGTTCTTGTTTAAGTTCTTATAACTAGTAGCAAGTGACAATCTATTTGAATAAATACATATTATGTTCTATCTCTTCTTTACTTGATAACCTTTGGGAAAGTCTTTAATCCATTTAAGGCATGGAACTCAACTACAAAGCTTGATTTTTGTTTATGTTTCTTTAAAATTTATTTAAGTCAAATAATAATAATAATAACAAATGTGGCCAAAGTTATTTTTAAAAATAGGCTATGATTTCAATTGACATACCAATTTGACCATAATTAATAGGCCACGATTGATAGAAAAATAAAATGAGGTGCGAACAATGCTTCCCTTATTTAAATGGATTGAAGAATGAAATCCAATTAAATAATTTATAAGGCGGTTTACCACGATCGACCGAAAATATTTATGGTGCAAACTACTCAAATTTTTGAAGAGTTATATTACACCTATAGTAACTTTTAATCTATCGCTTTTGATTGGAAAATACCCTATCTTTGGCTTTGTCAAGTGCCATAGCAGAGAGCCACATTCCTTACTTTTATAATAAAATAATTCTCTATTAGCCACATTTTGGCTAATTAAAGAGAAGTCACTACATATATTATTCTTCAACCATTGTTATTTTTCAAACCATGTCATGAAAATTAATTTTTAGTGTGATCCACAAATCCAAAGTGGATGTTGAATTCCAAAACTAACATAATTAAATGTCATAAAAAAATTCATAAATTTTGACACTTTGAACAATGTCAAAAAATTCACACTCAACAAACTTGGGTTGTTCATAATTTTCAATCATTTTTTATTTAAAATCATGCTCTCCAAGTTCATAATTTTTAGTCACATTTAGCTTAAAATCATGCCTGTCAAGTGAATTTTCATCATCATTTTGTGATGAATTTTTAACATTTTTCAAGAGAAGTGGTTGTTCTTCTTTTTTAGCCATTAATGGCTTGTCACTTTTTGCCACATTTGGCAAAACATCATGCCCCCCAAATGAACCTTTATCATTAGAATTCTCAATCTTTTTTTAAGAGAATGGGTTGTTTTTTATTTTTAGCCATTAAAGGTCTATAAAAATTGTCCAAAGTCATATTATCTTCATGACTTAGTATGCTAACCCTTCGAGCCACATACATTGGCTCTTTATGAATGATTGACTCTTCAAAAATATGTGTATTAACTCTATAAGCTATATTATTTCCATATCTTAAATTTTCATTGGCCATTTTGCCTTCTAATTTTTGTTTCCAATATCGAATTTCTTCATCAATTAGAAAACTTTACCCTTTAAGTCAATGAATTTTTCCATCATGGTAATTTAAATCTCTTTACATCAAATAATGCAGAGATGATGAAATTATTTGAAATCTTTGCCTATAAAGAAAATTATTTTTTTTTCTTTTAGGGCCAAAATTTCACTTCCGCACCAATAAATTTCATTCTCACAATGCCAAATCATTCTTTTCATATCATTTGTCATGCCATTATGTTGGCAATAAGTGGTAGAACCACCACCATAACACAAACAATTTTCATAATATGAGGCATTCTACTGGCAATCTACATCCATTGGAACACTGCTACTCCATTGGCAGTTTCTATCCATGGTTTCACAAGATGTAAACATGCCACTTGAAGGTATAATTTCATACGCATTAGTATGCTTCTTCATTGCCATTAGTCCAAGTTAAAATGGTCCTACCAGGTGTGCCAATTAATGTTAGAAAAATTTTAGTTTAAGCCTAATCGATAGTAATTAATTGACAAACTTAAATAAATTTTAAATAAACACAAACAAAAAATTAGGCTTTGTGGTTGAGTTCTACACTTCAAACAAATTAAGGACTTTATTGGAGGTTATCAAGTAAAGAAGAGATAGAACAAAACAGAATATGTATTTATTCAAATAGATTGTCACGTGCTACCAGCTACAGAACTTAAACAAGAACAGAGAATCAAAAAATACAGCAATCAACAGAAGAAAAAAATGGGGATTAGAAAAGCTACCACTTAATCTACTCCTAAAAACCACTAATTTAACCACTCCTAAATAGATATCACAATTTGTAAATGATTAGGCATTGATCTTTTTCTATATATCTCTCTTGGCCTATTTATAGGCTCAACCACATGAGAGGGGGAGAGAGAGAGAGAGAATCTAAGCCCACGATTTCCTCAATAGACCATGATTTTGTTAACATCATCCATATCCCATGTTTGAGTAACCACTTTGCAAATTTGGTGCTTGACTTGATCTTGGCTCCTTAATCTCAACAACCAATTTTCAAATGGCTACAATGGCTAACTTCATGGCCCTCTATTTAACATGTCATCATGCCATGTCATGTCACGTCCTTAACACATTTGTCATGCCACGTTAGCATGCCTATGATTTCAATCAACAAATGTGGCCAAGGTTATTCTTAAAAAATAGTCTATGATTTCAATCAACAGGCCATAATCGAATTTGACCTTAATTAATAGGCCACAATTGACAAAAAAAAAAAAAAAAAAAAATGTACTGCCAACACTAGGCCTCATGAAATATAACAAAATTCAAAGACCCACAATTTTTATTCCTAATTCATCTATAATAATGTGTAAGGAAGGAGTGTTTGATAATATGATTCAACACTTAAAACCGAATGTGTTATGCAATAATTAATTAAACCTATTTGATTGCCATAATTGATATCACTTCAAAATTTAAGTGCCTCTTAAAATGTAAATTAAAATTTTAGGTCATATGAAACTTACTTAATTCTAACTAAATTTATAAAAACTAAACATAAGTATCGATATACACTATTATAAACTCATCACCGCCGCCACCACCACCACCCCCACCATCATGTCACCGCTACCACTGCCACCACCATCACTACCGTTACCGCCACTACCACCATCATTATGCCACCAATGCGACTGCCACCACCAGCCACCGCCACCACTGCTACTACTACCATTACCATTACTACTACTACCAGCACCACAACCACCACCATCATGCCATGGCCACCACTACTACTACTATTACAACCACCACCATCACTACAACCACCATCACCGCTACCATCACTACTACCACCACCTTCATCACAATCTTCATTATTGCCATAAGTACTACCATCATTTTGCTATCACTACCATCACTACCATTATCACAATATAAAAATCAAAATATTCAATTTGAAAATAATAAATTTTAAATTTGATCTTACACATATCAAGCAATTTATTTTTAATTCAACACTTAAATTATTGTCAAGCAGCTTTTTAGCTTAAAAAATTCAGCATTCAGTTTTTAATACTTAATTTTCAGTTTTCAGTTTTTAACTTTATCAAACACCACTGGAGTTAGATTTTACATAATTTAATTGTGATAAATTAAAATTTGACATGCAACATGTAACATCCCCAAATTGTTAGTAATAAAACATTACTCACAATATAAGTAATTTTAAACCATTTATCACCAACCAACAACATTAATCCAACACTCTCTTTCTCATTGAACTGTAACCTCAAAAATACAAATTTCCATGTTTAATTCTTAGTTACATCAACATTAGCATAGTTCAAAAAGTTATAGGAGCTGATACAAAAATACTGTATTGGCTTACAAATATCAATGTCATGCCTTGTTACAACAAAATGGACTCATAATCCCAAAACAAGTATGCTTAAAGCTTCCACAAAATACATCCATGAGCTTTTGTGCTCCAACCAACACAAAACTTCCACCTCCTTTTCATTGGGGTGGTAGTACATCACCAAGTTCTGAAATGTTAAATAGAAGTGAGATAGATACCCAGTACAAAAACTTTTAACAAAATATCTAGTTATTTAAAGATTGATATGGTATCATCACAACCCAAAACATATTTAATTCAACTCTTAATATTATTTTAAAAGAGAAAGCAAGAGCCCATAGTTTTCACAAAATTGATAAATTCAACATCGGGGGTAAATTGGCCATGAAATCCCTAAGGAGAGTCCCAATACATATATACACATGGGTTCATAACAAAAAATATCCCAACATTTGCTGGCTATGAATACGGCAGGAAATGGGCACCCAAAATCATTCATTTTTCATTTTTACCAACTACGATACGACAGGACCAGTGGACACCCAAAAACAATTTTCTACATTCGTCCGACGATAAGCTGAAGACAAAGCAATTAAGCACCTAGACCTCCTCGCGTGGGTACCAAGATAATACACAATCCTTGTCACAAAAATAGATTTTCTACCTGAACTCACATGCTATTTACCTCCCCCTTAACAATCTTTCCAAAGTCTCTGTCTATTCATACATTCATAAACAAAATAATCTTTCACCATCCAAGCAATTAGAACATATGTAAAATGACAATATCCAACTGTACTAATCAAACCACAGGAACATCCCAAGTTCACCATTCTCCATTCAAATATTACGTTATTGTCATAGACCAATCATCAATTTAAAGAACTAAGGGTCAATTTCATTTTATTTACATTACTTCTAAAACTTCAAATTTAGGATTTTTATAAAAATTGTGGCTTTTACCCCTCTAACATATATAATATTAATTTTTATCAAAAACTTCTATAATCCATGGTTAAAAGTAGAAATTTTAAGAAAAATTGTAATAAAATACTATTTTTGTAAGAAAACTTCAATCTATAACTTCAAACATTCGTCAACTCATCAATGTCATGGCAACACCACATAATTATCTTCAAATCAAAGAGATGCAAGATTGAAAGTAATCCTACCTTAAGAATCAAGATAAAGAAGCTAGGTTTTTGAAGAGCTCTTAGTAATATCAAAATCCAATTGGTAGACTCCGAGATCTCCAAGTGAACTTTACTTTTTGCAAGAGATTTTAGCTTGAATCTTAGTGTAATGAGAGATCCCTAAAGAGAAATAGCTAGGGTGTTTGGTGCTAGAGAGAGAAAAGAAGAGAGAAAAAAAAAGTAAAGAAAATAATCTAAAAGTCACTTTTTAAGTGGCTGATATCGTGCAGACTACTCGAGCAGTGAATGAAACCTCTCCGTATTTCTGCCCACAAAATGAAATACAAGGAACCTCCTCATCTTCGCTCAAGTGACCACCAGTTCACTCGAGCGGTCCCTCGACCTGCAAAACAAACTACTAGAAGCACCTTATCTCCGTTCGAGCAGTCTTTCCATCGCTTTAGTGGTCACCTGAGATGAATTGTCTTAATCTCTCCCCCTTAAGGAATTTTTCCCTCGAAATAATGCCAATCCTCAACACAACATCAATGATATGATATCAACACAATAATCATCAATTCCCAACAATCCCTAAATAGCGAACGAACAATTTCTAATAGGAATATAAAGGAAAATATATGAGGAAATATACATTACATCCTGTTATAGCTCGACTTTTCGTGCCCCCTTTCGGAAGACGAAGAATCCCTACAGTATCAGACTCCCGCGGTTCTGAATCTGATCTCACAAGTGCAATGTGAAATAAATAAACATCAAAGAGTCCAAATTCGGCAATTTTTTTGGAAAATCGATTTTGAATCAAATTGCTAAAAATGGATTGCTTTGCCAGATACAAAGTCACCACCAAAATAATTTTGAAAAATTTAAGAAACCCATGACTCATGCCAAAGGCCAAGTATTTCATCACCAAGATTGTCTCTGCTTAAGAACTTAGGTACGAGAGCGGAAGGTCATGAATTGAGCACCCCCGCTCGCCCGATCAAAGATTGGCCTCTACTAATCATGATGTGATTCTTATCTACATTATATGCTCTTGTTTCGATTTATTAGGCTAACTTACTATGTGATGCACACACAAGTATAAACTGATTTGCAAAAATTGGAACACTTGATTTCATGTTTGTTTTGAAAATTGTTTCGAATATGCACCATTTGATAAAGTGATCGCATATGAACATTACTCAAATTATTCCAATTCAAGCAATTAGCCTTCATTCATAGGCGTTCAGGCAATTTATCACTTGAGCATTTAACCTGACGGCAAGCATGCTAGACATGGAAACAATCACACGCATGCGATATGCTAAAGCACAGAAATGCTCACCTTGTATTCCAAGGCAAGCCAAAAGAAACAAAAGAGTTAGAAAACATTCATGCCCCTAACTAATACAACATGACTAATGCAACACATGCAATAATGCAACTAATAGGCTCGGCTACTAATTATGTCATGTGAATCAATTTGATAGCATGCGGTTTAAACACATATTCCACGAAATATTTAAATGACAATGCATTGTTAAAATGATGAATCGAGCCCTGATGCATGCAATACAAGTGGATGAAGGAAACGTGATGCTTCTAAACTAACCATCTTAAGCTGGTAAATAAAAGGGAAAAAGACATGGGGTTGGAAGACATACATGTTAATACAACATTTGCGCCCTCACGAAGGAGAGTTCGAATGAACTAACTAGCTAACTAATTAAAGTTAAACTAATTAATTAACTATTACAAACTCGAATGAATAATTTAGCTAAACTACTTAACTAATTAATTAACTAATCTAGCTAATCGAAATGATTACAACATGAGACGAATTAGCTATTCTAACTAATTAATTACAAAGCTACTACTTTAAGCACAATACTAATATTATTACAACACGGATCTCGAGAATCGGTGAGGGCTCATGCATGAATGCGGTTTCCACCCGAAAAAGCCACTATTTCTGCTACCAAATGCCTCTATCGCATAGTAGAACACTTGCACTGTTTTCCACCTCCAGACCAATTATGTTCTTCTTTAAAAGTACACTGCTAGATTTTGCACAGGTGGCTGGCAGGTGGCCTGCCGACCACTGATGACTGGGTTGTCCTGCTCTTGAAGAAGAATAAACCCTTGAGTCACAAACCACCAATTTCACACTCTCAAGTGCTTCAAGAGCTCAAATTCAAGCTCAAATCATCATAGCAAGAAGCTCTCTAGGTTTGGTTTAGAATGTTTTGCAAAGTCTATGCAAGTTGCAAGAGAGAGATAATATTTTTCCTCCCAAAATTTTTCTAACCTCCAAACTAAGAGATAAGGTCCTCTATATATAGAAATATATGAGCTTCAGTCGAAAATATATATATAGAGACAGGTGGAGCAATGTAGGAACAACTGGCATAAATATCTGCAAAAAAACTGGTTTTTGACACTTGTGGCCGACAAGCCACTAATGGTTGACGAAAAGAGACATTAGTGGGTCAAAAGGGGCAACAATTTCACTACTGGCCGGCAGGCCACTAGCAAGGGCCAGCAGTCCACTATTTGTGGTTGGCCACAAAAATTTGCCTCCAAGACCAACTTCGAATGGGTATATCTCCTTCATCTGGACTCGATTTTAGGTGATTCTTGAGTCTAAATTGAACCTCCGGAAGTCTACTTTCCAATGGAGGTGCTCTCACATATAAATTCTAAGTTTGTAATGAGATATTCCTATTTTAGTGAAGGTTTCTCAATTTTATCCTAACGAATTGATGCCTAACTTATCCCCCAACTAGTTTTCTTCCATTCCTTCCTATTTTCTTCAACTCCAAACCTATAATTAAGATGTTTTTGAAGATTTTTCAACAAGTTCATCTCTCTTCCATTTATCTCCACTTTGTCCTTACTCAATTTATCGAAAAATGCAATTTTTAACGAAATGCGAGCCTCAGAACATCGTAAAAACACTTTCAAAAATATTTTGAAAGAGAGGATTTTAAGGTCTAAAATAATTTTGGTCAAAATTTGGGTGTAAGGTTGGGATTTAGAGCTCTTCTTGTTAAAGAAATCTAACATTTGTACAGCATAACTTTCATCATCGAGTGATCAATCTGAGTCGTCCAAGTCTTAAGGGCGGTCAAAAACGGGATGTCTACAGTTGCCCTTCTTTGACAGAGCTCGAAGTCATGAAATGACATAAGTGAATGTCAAAGCCCAAAGTCAACCTATTTTGATAAAGCTGTAAAACTTCAGCAAACAAACAAAATATAGATGCGGTTGGTTGAACCCAAGGGTTGCCTACGCATCCCTTTGCAAGGAATCAAACCAACGTAGTTTAGGGGCAGAATGCAAATGATACACAATACAACAAAACAATGTAATGATAAACAATGTAACAAAATAATCAAATCACAAGCAATGCAAAACCACACAAATACCATAAAGGGATGGAGATGCAAAATCAAACTACATTTTATACAGAAAAGAAATGGGCACAACCAAACAACGCCTAACACAGGCTAAGTTCCTACATCCTCAATACTGGCCTCAGCACAGCATGGATGCTTACACATAACAGAACCATGTTTCAACGTGAAAGGGGTGCGAGCACATGCAAAACTATGTTTTTCGTAGAAAGAGTACGAGTACAAGTAATTGGGTGGTATGATATAAGTGAGAAATGATCTTTTGGGAAAGATAATGATCCTAAATGTTGAATGCAACAAGACAAATTACGATGCAATAGATGCAATGGATGAAATAAATAAGGCGTAGGCCGAATCACATTTTACCTTGAAAAGAAATGGACACAAAACAAACCATGCCTAACACAGAAAAGGTGCCGACACCCTCAAACTAAGCTTAACATAGAAAGGATGCAGGCGATAAAATGGATAAGGATGTAATGAATGCAATGGATAATGTAGTAGATGCATGCGATAGATGCTATATACAATGTAATAAGTGAAAGTACCTGACAGGGGCAATCGGCAATGACTCACCTTATGCTGCTGTGGATCTTCCTCTTCTTCTTGGTTGCGCTTCCAAACCGCAAGTACTACTTTTTTTCCTATTCTCCAATAGGATGGCAGACTAGGTTAGTTCAGTATCCAGAATTGAGGCACATACAAGCTACCTCAACCTATGGGACCGCCATACAGATTTCAAGGTAAGGATACACCCCTAGGTATTTAAACCAGACTTTAGTCTAAAAAATTCTGAACCTTTACGTTATAGGCATCGACCATTCAAACTCTAGTTTCCACTGTCTCAGTTGATCTCCTAAAAACTCATCGCAAACACAGTTAGGTGACTATACCAGACCACCGGAAGTCATTTGGGCACGACAAACACCAAAGGAATTGCACCTTTAGAGGAGTTAAGGTCTCCTAGACCCCGTGAGTTCACAAGACAGTACGGGTGAGGGTGAATACACAAGACAGTGTGAACTCAAGATGCACAATAACTGTGCGAATGAGGGTGAATGAATGCACAAAACAGTACTATATGAGTGCACAAGACAGTGAGATGCAGGGTGCACAAAATAGTGCGTTGCAGGGTGCACAAAATAGTGCGATACAAGATGAATGCACAAAACAGTGTTAAATGGGTGCACAAGATAGTGATAGGCAAGTTTGCACAAGACAGTGCCATATGGATGAATGCGTAGGATAGCGCAATGCAGGTGCGTGCACAAGATAGTGCGACGTAAGGGTGCACGAGACAGTGTGATATGAGTGGAATGTACGAAATAGATGTGAATGCACAAGACAGTGCGTTACGGGGTGCACAAGATAGTGTGATGCAAGTACACAAGACAATACGATACGGGGTGCACAAGATAGTGCGATGCAAGTGAATGCACATGACAGTGCTGTGGAAGGTTCGATGTAGGTTAAATGCACAAAATAGTGTGATACAAGTATGCACAAGATAGTGCGATGCAAGGTGCGCAAAACAGTGCGATACAGGGTAGAATGCATAAGATAGTGCGAAAGTGTCACGCCCCTAACTTGCCCCTAAAAGTTTGGGCATGACCTAAACAGAAAAGGACACTTAACCTGGTTCCATAGAGGGGCCTGCCCGGAAGCTGTAAAACATAATTGATAAAAACCAGAAAATATGACATCCATTGAGCTACTAAGTCATGCCAGGATCAAAAACATTTCACAGGACAAGTACATCAAAAGCCAAAATACATTTAAGAGTTAGTTATTTACAGGCATATACAAAACCAACCCCGAGGTGGGGTATATAACAAAATCATTAAGTACATAACAACTTAAGCCAATAGCAAAAGTGTGAGCCATCATCTAACAACTCCACAAAAGTAGGGTCCCGACCCCAAGCTTGGCTGTGCCTAGGCTAACAAAAGTATGACGATGCCGAGCTAAGATCGACCTCCTGGTTGATTACCTACAGAAACAGACATAACATAGGGTGAGCCAAGCTCAGTGAACAATAGTACTAGTATGCTTGTAAACATATTTAATGCTGAAATCATGTAATTAGTCTGTCTCTGTACGGCTTGTTGGAACAACATAATCGGTTTATAATTGTCATAATGTGGCCCCTGGCCTAGGAACTTCACACATTCAGAAAAGAGTCCTTGGGTTCATAATTTACAATTCATCACATAGACCTTTGGTTCTTTTTGATTCACAAGCTTACAATAGTATAAGTTCATATTTCACACATCGGTCCTTGGCCTCATAAATTCATCATTTACAAACGGCCCTTGGCCACATTGGTTCACAATTCACAAATGACCCTTGGTCACGTAGTTTCACATTAGGCTCGTAGCCACATTGACTCACAAATGGCTCTAAGCCACATTGGTTCACAAATGGCTCTAAGCCACATTGGTTCACAAATGGCTCTAAGCCACATTGGTTCACAAATGGCTCTAAGCCACATTGGTTCACAAATGGCTCTAAGCCACATTGGTTCACAAATGGCTCTAAGCCACATTGGTTCACAAATGGCTCTAAGCCACATTGGTTCACAAATGGCTCTAAGCCACATTGGTTCACAAATGGCTCTAAGCCACATTGGTTCACAAATGGCTCTAAGCCACATTGGTTCACAAATGGCTCTAAGCCACATTGGTTCACAAATGGCTCTAAGCCACATTGGTTCACAAATGGCTCTAAGCCACATTGGTTCACAAATGGCTCTAAGCCACATTGGTTCACAAATGGCTCTAAGCCACATTGGTTCACAAATGGCTCTAAGCCACATTGGTTCACAAATGGCTCTAAGCCACATTGGTTCACAAATGGCTCTAAGCCACATTGGTTCACAAATGGCTCTAAGCCACATTGGTTCACAAATGGCTCTAAGCCACATTGGTTCACAAATGGCTCTAAGCCACATTGGTTCACAAATGGCTCTAAGCCACATTGGTTCACAAATGGCTCTAAGCCACATTGGTTCACAAATGGCTCTAAGCCACATTGGTTCACAAATGGCTCTAAGCCACATTGGTTCACAAATGGCTCTAAGCCACATTGGTTCACAAATGGCTCTAAGCCACATTGGTTCACAAATGGCTCTAAGCCACAACAAGATTATAGAAACATCTTCACATAAATTATGACAAGAAGGGTTGTGGATGGAAATTAGACAAACATTTACATACCTTAAGCCCAAATCTCAACCTTCTTGAGGACCTTCTTTCTCTATCCCTTCACTTCTCAAGTCTAGAGTTATAAGTTCTTTTGTTCGTCAAATGACAAAGATCACATGTATATATTTCCATAAGGAGAGAATAAGACGAAAATCTATCGTTTACACATCCGAAAATTGAAATTTCACAGAAATGCTTAATATTACCTAAAAATTATGTTGGTTCCAAATATATGATCAATTTTGACTTATTAAGCCGCTAAGGGCCTCAATTTCTACTTTATCGTTCGAGTAGTAACAGATACATTTCTTTCCTAACAGATACAATTCATTCCACAAGGCATTACAACATAGTTACTTGAACTTATTCTCTTGTACAGCTTCATCTTAGTCATTTAACAGCACAGAATAAAGGACGAACATGTATCATAAGCATATATGAGGGTCGGGTTGTTACAGAAAGTGCACAGGACAGTGCGATACAGGGTGGAATACACAAGATAGTGCGATACAAAATGCACAGGACAATACGATACAGTAACAGATACATTTCTTTCCTAACAGATACAATTCATTCCACAAGGCATTACAACATAGTTACTTGAACTTATTCTCTTGTACAGCTTCATCTTAGTCATTTAACAGCACAGAATAAAGGATGAACATGTATCACAAGCATATATGAGGGTCGGGTTGTTACAGAAAGTGCACAGGACAATGCGATACAGGGTGGAATACACAAGGTAGTGCGATACAAAATGCATAGGACAATACGATACAGGGTGCACAAAACAGTGCGATGTAAGATGAATGTATGAATGCACAAAACAGTGCGATGCAAGGTGCACAAAACAGTGCGATACAAACTGAAAGATGCATGGTATGTGGAGGGAAATGAGCAGTACTAAGAACAATGCGTCATGTACCTTATGAAATGAGTGTAGGGCATCTTGCCACAACTTATTGAAATGTAATACGAAGGGAGGCAACTCGACAAAACTCTATTAAGTGCAAAACAAAGTCAAGAATAAGAGCAACCAACCATGTAGTTCAAAGCAACCAGAGTATATGAGCATACATGCATAATCCAAAACATATGTATTAATCAAAGGGAATTTGGCAATCCCAAGAGAGCTTTGAACTGGTCAGAGATAACTTTCGAAAGCTTAATCATATTAGGATCATCATAGGGGTGAGCTCACCCTAATCCAGAGGAAAGTGCCCAACAAATGGCTCTAAACGGGTTGAGAAAAAGGTTGGGTTCATGCCCTTTGTTCAAATGATGACCCGATCAGGCACACTGAAAATTGCCCCTAGTGTCCAGTCATTGGCCGCAGGTTGGGTTCATGCCCCTTGTTCAATGGATGGCCCAATCAAATGCACTAAAAATTGCCCCTAGTGTCCAGTCACTGGCCACCTTTTTCAACATTATGCAGGCACGTGTGATGGGGATCATCAGATTCTAGAATAATTGCCAACCAATCAGACTCATCTCTTCTGACATATTGAGAACTTACTTCAGTCCCCCCTCGAAGCAGAGACAGATTCTTCATATACACTTTGTAATGATCATGAATACGATGCCCCTTGTATGGGCACTCTCAGCTCGTTTATGAATTCCACACATGGACTTGTTTTCGAGTTTGGAGCGCACACTTGTGTATGGAATTTTGATGATGCCACTCTGTTGAATTTTGAGCGGCAGACACACTATGGTGACTCGATGAAGAGTGTTTTTGAGCGACATACACGTTATGGTGACTCGATGAAGAGTGCAGATTGAGACAAACACTAGGCACGACACAACCAACCCAAAAGCAAAAAAGGACTCAAGGTAACTGATCATTCATAATGCCCCTAGTATTACTTATGTTCCCTTTAAAATTCAATTTTGATTCCCTTTTTTTGCTCAAGTTAGAGATTCTACTAATAAGTTCAAGTTGAAAATTTCTCCAATTGTTGATTGAAGCTAGTTCATTCTTATCCAATGCAAGTATATGATATACGCAGCAGTCGATGTAGCTCATGGATTGATACGAAGCTGATGACGTGAATTGGGCAAGGTGATTGGGTTGATACGAACAAAATGGATATGGTTGAGACCGAACTTCAGGATAAAGTTACCTATGTATCCCAAGAATGGGAATCAGGTCAATGTAGTTCATGGCTGAGGTTCACTCAGGTGTTGACATTCTCCTTTCGTGCTCTAACTTTTGCCAAAGCCGCCCCTTTGGGGTTTTTAACCCTGTGAGCTATATATGTATATATATATATTTTTTTTCATTTCTCATTTTTCATGCTCTACCTTTTGCCTAGGTCACCCATTTCAGTTTTCGGCCTAGCGAGCCTCTCAAGGATAGCGTTACAACACTTGTGGTGAATTTGATCAATAGTTATCCTTGCCCTAACACTGGAACTGGCTTCACCTTGATTTGAGCTTGATTCTCCATTCTTTTATGCATGCCTTCTTCTTTTCTTTCGCTCCATTTTCAAAGTTGGTTCTTCTTATAATGTGGTACCTTCTTGCATTGGCTTCCTCGAATTCAGGCAGAAGTTCCCTTTCTCACAATTGATTGGATTTCATTCTAATGGACACCCCTAGCTTGATGATTGACTTCTTTTCCCTTTTCTTTCTTTTCTTTTTTTTTTCTTTTTTCTTTTCTTCATTCTGTTTTTGTTTCTTTTTTCTTTTTTTTCTTCTTTTCTTATTTTTTCCTTTCTTTCTCTTTCTTTTTAGTTTCTTTTATCCTTTTCTCTTTGAAATAATGAAAACACTAGAGGAGAAATTCTATCATTTGTGAAGTCTGAAAGCCGCCTTGTACTTGCAACAATGATCGCCTAATGGCAAAGAGAATCCCCAAGACAATGTAGGATACCACGCACAATTTTGAATAAGTTTTGCATAAGAAACAGCTTAAAATTTTTGAAAGCATTAATGATTTTGCACTGATAAGTCAGAAGTCACTCAAACTATTCGGGGGATCCTTCTCAACACTTGAGCTTATTAAGAGAATCTCATTCAAAAAAGCAATTTCAAAAACAAATTCAAAGCCTTTTTCTATTTGTAAAAGGTCACACATGCATCACTATAGCTACCATAAAATGATCAGCAAACTTGACTCCCACTTCCTTATAAAGATGAAGACCTGAGGGTACACGAGAGTGACTCAAAGGAAAAGACTCAACTGACGCAACAACGTAAGAAAAGACAGAAAACAAAACTCTCAATAACCATTTACACGACACAACTTAAAACAAAATTAGTACCCTTGAAAAAAAGGGGTTTTCACTCTCCAAGTCCATCTGTAGAATTCAAAAACAACTTTAAGTAGCCCACGGGAAGGTCCAGACCTGCTTTCAATTCAGCAATACACATCCACACCCAAAAGGATTGATTTCCTACTTTCAAATCTGGTCTCACAAATTGAATCCCACGCGTCTTCTTGACCAAAACAATTGCTTCTCCACACCATGCCCTTAGTTCAGAAGGTCTTTTCCAAGTGCTTTCGACAATTACCCTAGCTAAGACTGAGATTCATCATTCCAACCACCAGTGCTGGCATTACTGCTTCATCAAGCTTGAACTCACCAAGATCGAGTGAACTTTCCATCTCTTCAGAGATTGTATTCCTTTTGCTCAAATCGGAATCAGAAGATTCAAGAATGAACACAATGGGTTTGGGCTCATTGGCAGGTATGTTGTGTTGGCTAGGATAATGGTTGGTCGGTGGCAAGCTGTGTATGGATTTTATGTTATAGAGTGGCTATCTATTGCAGTTAGGGAGAGGATTATTGACAGCTTTGGGATTTTCAGGTGGGGTGATGACATTATTGTCAATCAAGTCTTGAATTTCATGGCGAATGCGAAAGTAACGATCAGTATGATGACCGTACGGCTGATGGAATGTGCAATATTAGGTATGGTCATGTCTAGGTGGGAGAGGATTGGAGAGAGGTCGAGGATTGAGCGGTTTGAGATACCATTTCTCCATTAGTACCTTCAATGCACAGGTTAGGCTTATATGGAGTTGGGTGAAGGTTCATTTTTTGGAGGAAGAAACATTAGGTTTAGAAAAATTGGCAAATGGATCAGCAGATGTTGGTCGGGTATTCATGGGCTTGGGACTGGAATCGGGATGAGCGTTTCTAGTAAAGCGTCCCTTTTCATTGTTTGCCCCCTGATTCAAAATGCTCTCATCCTGACCGACAAAAGTGTTATCCATAGTCTTTGCAACAACTGCGAGCACTTGTTGTTTGTTCAACCCTTTGACCTTCAACGTCTTAATAGCCCACCGGAGATGTACATAGGGATCAATACTTGTCTCGGCCTTGTTCTTGCCACTTGCTTCAGCATGGCCAAGGGATTGAGTGGCTATATCGAAGCAAGACCCATTTGTTGTTGATCTGTCATCACCCAGACTTGAGATAGCTTTGGGTTGGCCCTTTTCAACAGCAGCTCACCCTAAGATTGGGGAGCTTTTTGACGGGATCGAAACCCCAAATGTTAAATTTGCCACCGTTTCTTGAAGGTTTTCAATCATTTCTAACATCTCAGCAGTAGTGGGTTCAGTCTTTTGACGCTCTTGGCATACTTGAACCGGATTAGGTACATCCATCATGCACAAATCAGTGCTTTCTAGAATGAACACCTCAGGCTTGGGTAAATGGGTCGAGGTGATGTATATGTTGGGACTGAATGTAGTAAGTAGTGTATGGATGAAGTTAAGGTGAGGTGGAAATACTTGGTTATGGATGGGAAGTGGGTTGATGGTAACATTGGGGTCTTGAGGTGGAGCTATTATCTAGTTGTCGATGAGATTCTGAACCTCATGACGAAAGCGGCAGCAATGATCGATGCCATGACCACGCTGTTGATGGTATGCATAGTACTTGGTGGGGTTATGTCTAGCATGGAATGGCTCAGGAAGAGGTTGGGGATCGAGGGGTTTGAGATACCCTCTTTCCATCAAGATTTTAGTTCACTGGTTAGGCTCATATAGAGGGGGGTAAAAGTTCTGCCATGAGCTCAGGTTGGGCTGGCTATTTGTGGGTTGGATTTGGCAAAGGGTCAGCAGTGACGACTGTATTGATTTCAATGGGTTTGGAAATAGTGCTACTACTAGCATTAGTATTCCTGGAAAACACCTTACTTGTTGGTTCGCTTGTTCTTGGGATAATCCTTTTGTTGAATGCACTCTCAATCTGAACCCCTAATTCATGCAAATTTTAGAAAGTGAACAGTGAAGAGACTATCAATTTTTACAACATATCAAGCTCATGGTTCTGCACCAATATTCGCACTTGGTCACTCTCAGAAGGTCGATCTGTCATTTGTGCAGCCTTTGCTCTCCACCTTGCAACAAATTCCACAGAAGGTTCTCCAGGATTCTGGTGGGTTGTTTCAAGCTCTTGAATGGTCATTTCAAGTTGGGTATTGTAAGAGTACTAATTGACAAACGCCTCAGCCAACTCTTCCTAGTTCTGCTTCACTGTATCCTCCAACTTGGCGTACCAAGTGGCTGTTATACCCGACAGGGTTCTTCTATATAGACAGAGTTTCTGAGGCTTAGTCGAACCCATCAGTTTCAAGACATCCAAGAAAAACTGGATATGTACCATAGGATCTCCAGGCCCGTTGAAATAGTCAATGTGTGGCATTTTGAATCTATCTGGGAGCGCTACAACAACCTTGGTGTACTCATCCTCAATGTCGGGAATGGAGTTAAGTCCCTGAGCCTTTTTGAATTGCTTCTCAAGGTCAGCAAGTTTTAACAATGTTGGGTCAAGATCATTAATATCAAGAGGATAAAGCCCCTCATTAGGCTGTACCAAGGGTCTAAAAACTCAAGCTTGAGCAAACCCTTCTCTGGGATCCGAACCTTGTAAATCTTCAGTTGGCGAAAGTGGATCAAAGTTCGACTGGGGGCCCGAGACTGGATGTGTGGTAGATGCCCCAGATGGGAGTTGCATTTCAGCATTGGTCTCATCTTGCATGGAAATTCCCTAGTTTAACGCTGCTATCATGGCCATAACTTCTTTTGGACTCTAAGCCATCATGGGTCTGCTGAGTTGGCAATCGGTGAAATGGATGGGTGTAAGCTGAGAGCTGACTAACAAGGATTTGGACCCGGTTATACTTGATGTATCTGAACTGGATTAGTCAAGACGGGTTTGACTGGATTGGGCTTTTTAAAATGGCTCTTTTGGCAATGGATGGATTTTTCTGAGTTGGCCTTTTGCGGATCAGTTGGACTGGGCCTTTGCTGGGTGGGTTTTTTCTAAAATTGGATGGATTGTGATAGATTAAGGCTTTCTGGGTTAGATTGGATTGGGCCTTTGTTGAGTTGGGTACTGCTTCTTCTCTGGCTCAGACAAACCTGGCATTAAAAACAAATGCGCTATTAGATCGAGATACCGGGTATGATGGTCAAAACAAAGCAAGATACAAGTTTGGCCCTGGTTCTAGTTTTACTGAAAATTCACCCATATCAAACACAAACCCCAGGATTTCGACCCAAATCTAATTCTGATATGATCCTCAAGTTTGAAAGGAATCGCCTCAAGATTAAGACTCTCCCAAGATTGCATCACACATTTCCAAAGAATTCACATTTTGCACAAAAGCATTCAAAACACCCCTATGAGAGGTTTAGGATTTCCCTGTCCTAGTTTTGGAGTGGTCTACAGCTTTATTACTCAAACAAGTGGTATCACATCATCCTACATACAGGAGAGTATCATGTCCTAATTTGGAACAGTCACTAAAGTTTTACTATATGCAACTAGGCCAAATGGTCAAAAAGGGTATCTCAGCAAGATTACCTAATATACCTCTCACACCTAACACCGAGAAGTGAAAGGAGGATCAAACGGTACAGCGGTAGTCCATATCCAAGGGTTGTGTTCCCATCATGGCAGAGCCCAGGACTGGTCAGCCTTTGGGCAAGCTTTTGGCCAAGCCTCCGGCAAACCATCTAGGAATAGCAGATGGCAAACACAGTGACTTACGTGCACCAATGCAAATGAAACGCAAAGAAACATATAAATGTAGATAAAATTTCATATCATGAAGTTTGAGTCAAGTTCTCTAAATTCCCCAGCGGAGTCGCCAGAAACTGTAGCTCGACTTTTCATGCCCCCTTTCGGAAGACAAAGAAGCCCTACAATATCGAACTCCAGCGGTTCTGAATCTGATCTCACAAGTGCAATATGAAATAGATAAACATCAAAGAGTCCAAATCTGACAAATCTTTTGGAAAATCAATTTTGAATCAAATTGTCAAAAATTGACTGCTTTGCCAGATACAGAGTCGTCACCTAAATATTTTTGGAAAATTTAGGAAACCCATGACTAGTGCCAAAGGCCACGTATCCGTCATCACCAAGATTGTCTTAGCTCGGGAACTTAAGTATGAGAGGGGAAGGTCATGAATTGAGCACCCCCGCTCGCCCGATCAAAGATCAGCCTCTGCTAATCATGATGTGATTCTTATCTACATTATATGCTCTTGTTCCGATTTATTAGGCTAGCTTACTATGTGATGCGCACACAAGTATAGACTGATTTGCAAAAATTGGAACACTTGATTTCATGTTTGTTTTGAAAATTGTTTCGAATATGCACCACTTGAAAAAGTGATCGCATATGAACATTACTCAAATTATTCCAATTCAAGTAATTAGCCTTCATCCACAGGCATTCAAGCAATTTATCACTTAAGCATTTAACCTCATGGCAAGCATGCTAGACATGGCAACAATCACACGCACGCAATATACTAAAGCACAAAAATGCTCACCTCATATTCCAAGGCAAGCCAAAAGAAACAAAAGAGTTAGAAAACAAAAATGCCCCTAACTAATACAACATGACTAATGCAACACATGCAATAATGCAACTAATAGGCTCGGCTACTAATTATGTCATGTGAGTCAATTTGATAGCATGTAGTTTAAACACGTATTCAATGAAATATTTAAACGACAATGCATTGTTAGAATGATGAACGAAGCCCAGATGCATGCAATACAAGTGGATGAATGAAATGTGACGCTTCTAAACTAACCATCATAAGCTGGTAAAATAAAAGAGAGAAAGACGTGGGGTTGGAAGACATACACGTTATTACAACATTTGCGCCCTCATGAAGGAGAGTCCTGAACTAACTAGCTAACTAATTAAAGCTAAACTAATTAATTAACTATTACAAACCCGAATGAAAAATTTAGCTGAACTAATTAACTAATTATTACAACAAATGAACTAATTAATTAACTAATCTAACTAATTAAAATGATTTCAACACGAGACGAATTGACTATTCTAACTAATTAATTACAAAGCCACTACTTTAAGCACAACACTAATATTATTACAACATGAATCCCGAGGATCGGTGGCGGGCTCATGCATGAATGTGGTTTCCACTCGAAAAAGCCATTGTTTCTGCTACCAAATGCCTCTGTTGCATAGGAGAACACTTGTACTGCTTTCTGCCTCTAGACCAATTTTGTTCTGCTTCAAAAGTACATTGCTAGATTTTGCACAGGTAGCCGACAAATGGCCTACCATCCACTGATGATGAACTGCCGGCCACTGATGACTAGATTGTCCTGCTCTTGAAGAGGAATGAACCCTTGAGTCACAAACCACCAATTTCATACTCTCAAGTTCTTCAAGAGCTCAAATTCAAGCTCAAATCATCTAAGCAAAAAGCTCTTTGGGTTTGGCTTAGAGTGTTTGGGCAAAGACTATGCAAGTTGCAAGAGAGAAAAAGAGAGAGAGAGAGAGAGAGAATATATTTTTGCTCCCAAAATTTTTCTAACCTCAAAACCAAGAGAGAAGGTCCTCTATGTATAGAAATATATGAGCTTCAATCGAAAATATCTATATAGAGACAGATGGAGCAATGTGGGAACAACTGGTATAAATATCTGCAAAAAAAAATGGTTTTTGACACTTGTGGCCATCAGGCCACTACTGGTGGACGGCAAGACACATTAGTGGGACAAAAGGGGCAAAAGTTTCACTATTGGCCAGCAGGCCACTATTTGTGGTCAGCCACAAAAATCTACTTCTAGGCCCGACTTCAAATTGACATATCTCCTTCATCCGAACTCGGTTTTAGGTGATTCTTGAGTCTAAATTGAAGCCCCAGAAGTCTACTTTCCAATGAAGGTAGCTTCACATCTAAATTATAAGTGTGTAAAGAGATATGCCTATTTTAGTGAAGGTTGCTCAGTTTTGTCCTAACAGATTGATGCCTAACTTATCCCCCAACTAGTTTTCTTCCCTCTCTTCCTATTTTCTTCAACTCCAAACCTATAAATAAAAATGTTTTGAAGATTTTTCAAAGAGTTCACCTCTCTTCCATTTATCTCCACTTTGTCCTTACTCAGTTTACCGAAAAATGCAATTTTTAACGAAATGCGAGCCTCAAAACATTGTAGAAACATTTTCAAAAATATTTTGAAAGAGAGGGTTTTAAGGTCTAAAATAGTTTTGGTCAAAAATTGGGTGTAAGGTTGGGATTTGGAGCACTTTTTGCTGAAGAAATCGAACATTTGTACAGCATAACTTTCATCATCAAGTGATCAATCTGAGGTGCCCAAGTCTTAAGGGCAATCAAAAATGGGTTTATCAGCAATCCAAGTGTAAACATTACATATTTTGAAATAAATCTGGGTATTTCTCACTGACCCCGACGTCACACTTCTAAGTTGCTTCCTCAACGCTGTGATAGCGCCACAACACTTTAACCAATGGAATGGTCTTAGCCCTTAATACTTGTTCCCAAGTATTTAAGACTTCAACCGGTCTCTCTTCATATGGCACATCCTCATCAATCTCAATATCCGTCCAATCTAACACGTAGGAAAGATCGAGCTCATACTTACGAAGCATTGACACATGGAACACATTATGCACTCTAGAAAGTTATGGGGGTAAAGCAAGGTGATACACAACTTCTCCTATCTGTTCTATGATGTCAAAAGGACCTATAAATCGAGGAGATAATTTCCCACTTCAACCAAACCTCACCTATTCTTTCTTTGGCAAGATTTTCATAAATACATGATCTCCTCCCTCAAAGGACAGCAGTCTTCGCCTCTAATTGGCTTAACTTTTTTGTCGGCTTTGGGTTGTAACTAATCTCTTCTGAATGAGAGACAGCTTCTTAGTGGTCTTGCGAACCAACTCGGCCACAAGCATAGGTTAACCCCCTTACCTTAACCCCAACAAACCAGTGATTTACAAGGACATCTGTAAAGAGCTTCGAAAGGTGCCATCTCAATGCTAGCCTAATAGCTATTATTATAAGCAAACTCGACTAAAGGTAAGAGCCAGCTTCTGAGTGGCCTCGTGAACCAACTCGGCCACAAGCATAAGTTAATCCCCTTACCTTAGCCCAACAAACCAGTGATCTACAAGGACATCTGTAAAGAGCTTTGAAAGGTGCCATCTCAATGCTAGCCTAATAGCTATTGTTATAAGCAAACTCGACTAAAGGTAAATGTTTCTCCTAAGATCCTTTGAAGTCTAACACACAAGCTCTCAACATGTCTTCTAAATTTTGAATGGTGCGCTCGAATTGTCCATCAATCTAAGAGTGGTAGGCAGTACTAAAGTTCAGTTGAGTACCTAAGGCACTCTGAAGACTCTGCCACAAACGAGTAGTGAAGCGAGGATTTCTATCAGAAACTATGCTCATTAGAATCTATGGAGTCGAATAATTTCATGGATGTAAAGTTCAGTTAAATATTCAACAGAATCCCCCACACTTATGGCAAGAAAATAGGCTAACTTAGTGAGCCGATCTATAATCACCCATATTGCATTATTACCCCTTTGCGTTCTAGGAAGATCAGTGACAAAGTCCATGTTGACATGCTCCCATTTCCACTTGGCAATAGGTAAAGGCTATAATAATCCGGCAGGTTTTTGATGTTCGGCCTTGACTTGTTGACAAATTAGACACTTAGACACAAATGAGGCTACATCCTTCTTCATACCCCTCCACCAAAACTGACAACTAAGGTCATGGTACATTTTTGTGCCACTTAGATGTACTGTGAGTTGAAAAGAGTGGAATTCTCATAGGAGTTCGTCTCTAAAAGGCCCAGGTATAAACAACCAGTTAAGATAACTAACACTCGAATCGACGTAAATGTTCAAACCTTTTTCTTCTGTTCCCTTGGAGATTCTCTCTCGGATAATCTCCACTTTCGAGTCGCCCTTTTGTGCTTCCACTACTCGCATGACAAGTGTAGGTTATGCAAAGCGTAAACAAGGTAGCCTGCTCCATGGACTCGCGAAGTTGCAAGACAAACTCACTAATGTCCCCCATCATCTTCCATTCCCTCACTGCAAGACTAGCCAAAGAACTTATGGATTTTCTACTCAAGGCATCGACTACTATGTTAGCCTGTCCAGGTGGGCAGTGTAACTCAAATTTCTAATCCTCTATGAATTCCATCCATCTCTGTTGATGGAAATTCAAATCTTTTTAGGAAAATACATACTTAAGACTCTTATGATCAGAGAATACTTCAGATTTTTCACATACATAAAATGTCTCCAAAGTTTCAAGGCAAAAATGACGGTGGCAAGTTCTAGGTCGTGAGTTGGATAATTTCTCTCATGAGTTTTTAGTTGTGGAGAATCGTATGCCACTACCTTGTCCTCTTGCATCAAAATGCACCCGAACTCTTCCTTAGAAGCATTGCCATACACCATATACCCCAAACCACATTCTGGTATAATGAGAATAGGAGCTATAGTCCATCTAAGCTTCAATTCCTGAAAAAATCTCTCACAAGCTTCACTCCAAACGAATTTCACCCCCTTACGAGTCAATCTAGTTAAAGGTGATGCTATAGAAAAGAAATTCCTTACAAAGCGATGGTAATAACCAGCTAGACCTAGGAAACTACGAATTTCGAAGGCATTTTTAGGTTGATCCCAATTTTGTATTGCCTCCATTTTGGAAGAGTCAACTGTGACCCCATGCCCAGAAACTACATAACCCAAAAACTTCACTTCTAAGAGCAAAAACTCATTTTTCAAATTTCACGTACAAACGATGTTCCCGAAGAAGTTATAGAACAATACGAAAGTGCCTCTTGTGCTCCTCCTCGAAAGTTGAGTATGTAACGCCCCAAAATTGAAAAAAATAAACCATCTATAATATTAATAACTAACAACGATGTATAACTATAATATTTTGAAATAAGTATCCTTCCATTTCATATAATTCTGTGACAGAAAAGGTAGCACATACAGTTATACATTCACAAGTCCTAACCTTGAATCTATAGCATGTGTTACAAGTTAAAGATATGAAATAAGAGTTAAAACAAATAAGCAATGCCCTAAAGGCTTACAACTTTCCAAGACAATGCTTGGTTACAACAAAAGTGAGTTTTAAACTCAATACAGATAAAGCCCTGGGCTTGTACAAAATAATTACAACAAGTAAACAAAAATGAAACTCTTGCACCAAGTCCTCCCAAGTTATTACCTTGACGGAGGCATATCATCAGCACTTGAAATGGTTTCCTACATAAGGTGAGCCAAAACCCGGTAAAGATACTACAACACAGTTTATGAATCTTAACAAAGATATAAGGTAAATGCATATGTAATGCTTGTGCCAAAACATTTTCATTTCTCATACCAAAACCGTGCAATACTAAGTTTATATCTCAAATCATGATATCATTTCATTTACAATAAAATAAAATAAAAAAATAGGACAATGAATACAATATTGTGACTCTCTAGGACATGTTTGCAAGTAGGCTACAAGCACTACCAATTTGCCATTTTTACCGGTATTAACCGGAAGGCTCAACACCTAACTGTGCGGGTTTCTAGTCTTTCACCAAGGGCACACATGCCGACTTAATATCACAACTACACTTCTACCTAGATTTACCAAGGTATTCACTCCTTTTCTCAAAACAACAACATTTTCAAATGTGTTAAATATGCAACAATGCACAATGCAATGGATGAGAAAATAGTTTCAATTCTCCTAATTCTCATGCATTTTCTACAAAGATTATAGATATTCTCCACCGATAGCTCAAAACAGATATCTCTAAATAGATAAATAATTTCCATAAAGATAAACTTCACAAATTCCAAGATGTTAGTGGTAAAATATACCCAACTCTATCATCCACATCAATATCAATCTAATTTCACATTTCTAACATCAATTCCTATATATATATTTAGGGCAAAACTCTCTTCTCTTCCGAACTCGATTCCGAGTATCAAAACCAACCATTTTATCATAATTCAAGCTCATATCCATTCCACAACTATTTTCAAGAATCCATTTGAAAACTCCTCCTTTGAGTTTTAACCCAAAACCCTAAATTTGTCCAAAAATTACCCAAATCATTATATTGTTTAGAAATAACAAATAACTAAGTTAAAAATCATAAGAAAGTGCGGAGAATCCCTACCTCAAGCTTAGAAGACAAGGGAAGGAATGGAGAAACTTCAATAATGCCGAAACCCAACTTTACTCCGATCAAAAGAAAGCTCACGGAGTGTTCTACCTTTTTATCAAATGGACATGAGCAAAGAAATCAATGGATTTAGGTGTATTTGTAGAGAGTATGTGAGTTTTAGAGAGAGGCTCTAGATTTAGGGTTTATAGAAAGTTTAGAGAGAGAAATATGAAAAAGTGAGCCAAAAAGGTGACTTTACGGACTAATATCCACGCAAACCGCTCAAGCGCAAGAAGTGCTGCTCGAGCGACCAGACATAATAAGTGAGACTGTTCGAGCGAAGAAGTTTACCGCTCGAGCAAAGAATAAAAACTCTCATAAGTTTTACAGACAGAGGACCATCGTTCGAGCCCAAGAATGACGGCTCGAGCGCAGAATGCCAACTCCTAGAATCTTTGTAGGCTTGTAAGAGTACTGAGAGTTCTCAAAGACCGCTCAAGTGTAGAAATTGTCGCTCGAGTTAAGAAGCCTCACTTGAGCTAAGAAGCCAAAATCTAAGCAGAAACCATTTCGAAAAACTAACTCCCGACTTGTTCCAAACGCAACGAAGACACTCCAATAGCCAAACTCAATGAGGAATAAGGTGAAATAAGACATAAACAATCGTATGAGAAAATAAAACTCGGATCCAGAATATCAAATGGGTCGGGTCTAAACCAGAATCATTATAACCTTTCCCCCTTAAGGAATTTCGTCACCGAAATTTAAATCAAACAACAAAACAATGTTTAAACCAATTACAACACTGATAGTAAATCAAATTCATCCCCATGACCCATCCACTGGTCATTCATTCTCATCACCATGATAAACATGTGCTCATTACCGAATACAAATTCACATTTCCTAAACATATACAATGTTTATATTACATTAACATAATAAAATTTCAATACATGTTCAAACATCGATAAATAGGTCCGGATACTTCTCACGGACTTCCAACTCATGCACCCAAGTTACTTCTTCAATCATGTGGTGTCTCCATAAACACCTTTACCAAAGGAATTGTCTTGCCACGCAAGACTTGGTCTCAAGTATCTAAAACTCTAACCAGTCTCTCCTCATACGAGGCATCCTCATTTGCTTCTAACTCGGTCCAATCCAACATATGTGATGGATCCAGCTCATATTTTCGAAGTATACAAATATGAAACACGTCATGAACCTTAGAAAGATGTGGTAGCAAGGCCAAACGACAAACTATCTCCTCAACCTGCTCTAGGATCTCAAAAGGTCCAATAAATCTAGGAGACAACTTCACACTCTCCCCAAACCTCATCAGACCCTGCCTAGGTGATATTTTCAAAAAGACGTGATCTCCTACCTCAAATAATAACGTTCTCCTTCTACGGTCGGCATAGCTCTTCTGGCGACTCTAAGCCGTAACCGACCTCTTATGAATAAGCACAACCTTCTCTGTCATTTCTCAGACTAACTCAGGACCTATCATAGGTACATCACCCCCCTCGGCCCAACACATAGGAGATATACACGATTGACCATACAAGGCCTCAAAAGGTGCCATGTCAATGCTCGCCTGAAAGCTATTGTTATAGGCAAACTCCAATAAGAGTAAATGCCTCTCCCATGACCCCTTAAAGTCAAAAACACAATCCCGAAGCATATCCTCTAGGATCTAAATGGTATGCTCTGACTGCCCATCGATCTGAGGATGATACGCAGTGCTAAAAGTCAACCTAGTGCCCAAGGCATTCTATAGGCTTTGCTGCAACAGAGCTGTGAAATGCGGATCTCTATCTGAAACAACAGTCACAGGGACCCTGTGAAGTTGAACAATGTCCCTAATATATAGGTTGGCAAGAAAATCTACCGAATCACTCATGCGCATAGGTACAAAGTGCGTTGACTTAGTTAACCGATCAACTATCACCGAAATAGCATCATTACCCCGTTGAGTCCTCAGAAGACCCAAAACAAAATCCATAGTGACATGCTCCTACTTCCACTCGGCTATAGGCAAGGGTTGCAACAAACCCACTGACCTCTAATGCTTAGCCTTCACTTGTTGACAAGTAAGGCACCTTAATACAAACAAGGCGGCTACATCCTTCTTCATCCCCTTCCACCAAAAATGGCGACTAAGGTCGTGATACATTTTTGTACCTCCCGGATGTACTGCAAGGCACGAATGGTGAAACTCTCGAAGTACCTCCTCTCTATAAGACTCTGGCACAAAAAGTCGATCGAGGTACCTAACACTCGAGTCAGAAAACACATTCAAGCCCTTCTCTACCTTCCCACTACAGATCTTCTCCTGGAGGGTTTCTACCTCATGATCACCCATCTATGCTTTTATAACTCGGCTCACAAATGCAGGTTGTGCAACTATAGTAAACAAGGTAGCCAACTCTACAGACTCGCCAATACCACCTAGCATCTCCCATTCCCGGATGGCAATACTCACTACATTGCTAATAGACTTTTTACTAAAGGCATCGACCATTACATTGGCTTTTCTCAAATAATAGTACAACTCAAAATCGTAGTCATCCATAAACTCCATCCATCTCCTTTGTATCAAATTCAGATCTTTTTGTGAAAATATGTACTTAAAACTCTTGTGATCGGAAAATATCTCAAACCTCTCACCATACAAGTAATGCCTTCAAATCTTCAAGGCAAAGATCATCGCTACTAGCTCTAAGTCATGAGTAGGATAGTTTCTCTCATGTGTTTTCAACTAACGTGAGCCATAAACTATTACCTTCTCATCCTGCATCAAGACACAACCCAAACCTTCCCGAGACGTATCACAATATACTAAATAGCCCAAACCCCTCTCCAGAATAATCAACATTGGAGCGGTGGTAAGTCTAACCTTAAGCTCTTGAAATGACTTCTCACAAGTCTCACTCCACACAAACTTGATTCCTTTCCTCATCAGTCTAGTCAAAGTGAGGCTAACTTAGAGAAATCCTTCACAAAATGACAGTATTACCCAGCTAACCCAAGAAACTACGAATCTTAAAGGCATTCTTAGGTTGTTCCCAATCTTGCACTGTTTCTATCATAGAAAAGTCTACAGTCACTCCCTTTCCGGACACCACATGGCCGAAGAACATCACTGCTTTCAACCAGAATTCAAACTACCCGAACTTAGCATACAACTTGTGGACTCTAAGCAACTCAAGCACAACTCACAAGTGTTCCCCGTGCTCCTCCTCAAAGGGTGAGTAAATCAAGATGTCATCAACGAAGACAACCACAAAACGGTCTAAGAACTCACGAAAGATCCGATTCATCAAATGCATAAACAAGGCCGATGCATTGGTTAACCTAAAAGGCATCACCAGGAACTCGTAATGGCTATACCGCCTACGAAATGCCATTTTCTGGATATCCTCCTCCTTCACTCTCAATTGGTGATAATCCAATCTCAGGTCTATCTTAGAAAAACAACAAGACCCCTTCAACTAGTCAAACAAATTATTTGTACAAGGCATTGGGTATTTGTTCTTAATAGTTACCCAGTTTAATTTCCGATAATCAATACAAAGTCGTAATGTACCATCATTCTTCTTGGCAAAGAGAGTTGGTGCTCCCCAAGGCGAAGTACTAGGGTGAATAAAACCCTTATCTAACAATTCCTAGGGTTGAAACTTCAACTCACTCAACTTTGCAAGTGCAAATCTATACAGTGCCATGGAAATCAATGTCATACTTGACACTAAATTAATAGAGAACTCTATCTCCCAGTGAGGTGGCAAACTAGTGAGATCTTTGGGAAAGACGTCTGGGAATTCACAAACTACCCTCGGCAACTCAACTTGGACCACATCACTCTCAACACCTAAGAATGTAGCAGTAAGGAGACTAAGCTCACCCCGACCATGAGGATCACACACTAGCAACAAGGCTCTATCAACCCGATCCCCCAAGAAATAAATATAGTCACCACTCGAAGTATATACAACAACGCTCTTATGGTAACAGTCTATAACAACCCGATAAGATGACAACCAATCTATACCCAATATAACATCAAAACTCAACATATCAATCAACACAAAAGTAAAAGGAAGTCAGCGACCAACAACCTCTATTTCGCAACCCCAACACCCCTTGTCCAACACAACCTCACCACCAACAGGTGACTCTACCCTGAGTGGAGATGCTAACTGAGCCACTTCTTACCCCAATGTCAATGCAAATGTAGACAAGATAAAAGAATGAGATGCACTCATATCAATCAACACATTGGCAATAGAATTACACAATAAGAAGTTATCTCTCACTACCGAAGGCGCTGGCACTAAATCTGGCGTGGTAAAGACATACATAAGCTTATAGGTCTCTGCTCTACCTACTCACCCCTCGAAGCATAAGTCTGATGCACGGACTGAGTCAGAGAGGCCCCGTGACTAGCCCTCAAGGCTTGTGCTAACTCTGCAAGCTGATGGTTTTGTGTCTATCTCTGGCCAGATGCACCAGATTTGTCACCCGACCGAGGGCAAAACCTCATCACATGCAGTGACTGCCCACACTGATAACAAGTAGGTGGCTGCCTTCTCCCCTAACTCTGGGTCTAAGAACGAGCCACGAACGATGCAAATTGTTGCCCTCCTTCCTTCTGTGGGAAAACTACCGACTTGTGACCCAGCTGGCCACACTTGAAACAAGTGATCCCTCTCTGACCATCTCTCCCAGACCCAGAACTCTGTGCAAGAAAGGTGGACCTAGACTGTGCTCCATGGGACTGCTGTAGGGTGGAATAGCTCTGTCTCTTACTGTTCCAAGTCTCCCCTTAAACCTCCTGACCCCTCTTCCTATAGCCTCTCATCCTCTCCTTCTCCGTCTGAATCACAGTTTCTAAGTGAGCTGCCGCCTCCACAAGATGACCGTAATCCCTAACCATAGACACAGCCACCTTAAAAAGGAGTCCGGTCCTCAACCTATTCTCAAACTCCAGGCAACGGCGTTCCTCTATCGCCAGAAGCTCAGGTGCAAACCACGATAGGCTGGTAAAGGTAGTCTCAAACTCAACCACTGATGTGTTCAACTGTTTGAGCTTCAAGAACTGCTCCCTTAACTTCTCCTTCACAGTGGGAGGCAAAAACTTGTCCTGGCAGGCGTTGACAAAGGCCTCCTAAGTTACCCCAATGAGCCCCCATACAAACTTCCACCACTGACCTGCATCTCTCTTCAGCTAGAAGGATGCCAAGGTCACTTTCATCCCACCACTGACCAATTGGTTCGGCCACATTGGCCTAGCCAACCCCTTCCTCCAGCACTGGAATGTCATCAGGTAATGGCACCTCCTGTTGTCTAGGCCTACCACGCCTACTACCACCACATCCACATCTTGATATCCTAATAAAGGTAACACCAGAGATTAACACATTTATAAATGTGCCGAAGCTAACTCACTTGCATCCTATTGCGATGGACAATAATTAATTCACTCCACATAAGCACCCAATCACATAAACACATACGAATTTCATTTCTAGATAATGATCATCCCGCGACGTTGCCAGAGTTCTAGTTAGAAATAGCAGTGATGAAGTGCTCTTCTAACAAGACTTCTAGAAACTCATAGACCCAATAAACATATTAGAAATTAAACTCCATACCCATTTAGTCACATAAACATGTTATCACATAGCATACCATAAATACAAATATCTCTATCAAGCGAGATAAACCCATTGTGGTAAGAACCACTTCCCACGTACCCAAAGTATTCAAACCCGGTACGCTCTGATACCAAGTTGTAACACCCCGAAGTTAAAGATAATAAACCATCCATAATATTAATAACTAACAACGATGTATAACTATAATATTCTAAAATAAGTATCCTTCAATTTCATATAATTTTGCGATACAAAAGGTAACACATGTAGTTATACATTCACAAGTCCTAACCTTGGATGTAATGCATGTGTTACAAGTTAAAGATATGAAATAATAGTTAAAACACATAAGAAATTCCCTAAAGGCTTACAACTTTCCAAGAAAATGTTTTTTTATAACAAAAGTAAGTTTTAAACTCAATACAGATAAAGACCTAGGCTTATACAAAATAATTACAACAAGTAACCAAAAATGAAGCTCTTGCTCCAAGTACTCAGAAGTTATTACCTTGGTGGAGGCATATCATCAGCACTTGAAAATGGTTTCCCACATAGCGTGAGCCAAAAACCCAATCGAGATACTACAACACAATTTATGAATCTTAACAAAAATATAAGGTGACTACATATACAATGCTCGTGCCAAAACATTTTCATTTCTCTTACCAAAACCGTACAATGACAAGTTTATATCTCAAATCATGATATCATTTCATTTACAATAAAATAAAATAAAAAAGGGAAATGAATACAATACTGTGAATCTCTAGGACATGTCTGCAAGTAGGCTACAAGTATTACCAATTTGTCATTTTTACCGATATTAACCGGAAGGCTCGACACCTAACCGTGCGGTTTCTGGTCTTTTACCAAGGACAGACATGCTAACTTAATATCATAACTACACTCCAACCCAGATTCACCAAGGTATTTACCCATTTTCTCAAAATAACAACATTTTCAAATGTGTTAAATATGCAACAATGTTCAATGCAATGGATGAGAAAATAGTTTCAATTATCCTAATTCTCATACATTTTCTACAACAATCATAACCATCCTCCACTGAGAGCCTAAAATAGATAAATAATTTCCATAAAGATAAACTTCTCAAATTCCAAGATGTGAGTGGTAATAGATATCGAACACCACCATCCTCATCAATATCAATCCAATTTCATATTTCCAACATCAATTCCATTCATTTATACAAATTTGATATATATATATATTGGGCAAAACCCTCATTTTCTTCCAAAATTGAATCCGAGTATCAAAACCAACTATTTTATTACAACTCAACCTCCTTTCCAATCCCATAACCATTTTCAAGAATCCATTTGAAAACCACTCCTTTGAGTTTTAACCCAAAACCCTAGATTTGTCCAAAAAATTACCCAAATCACAATATTGGTTTAGAAATAACAAATAACTAAGTTAAAAATCATAAGAAAGTGCGGAGAATCCCTACCTCAAGCTTAGAAGACAAGGGAAAGAATGGAGAAACTTCAACAATGCCGAAACCCAACTTTGCTCCGATCAAAAGGAAGCTCTCAGAGTGTTCTACCTTTTTATCAAAGGGACATTGGTGAAGAAATCAATGTATCTAGGTGTATTTGTAGAGAGAATGTGAGTTTTATAGAGAGGCTGTAGATTTAAGTTTTTTAGAAAGTTTAGAGAGAGACAGAGATATGAAAAAGTGATCCAAAAATATGAATTTACGAGCTAATATAGGCATAGACCACTTGAGCGCAAGAAGTGTCTCTCGAACGACCAAACACAATAAGTGAGATCGCTCGAGCGAAGAAGTTTATCACTCGAGTGAAGAATACAAACTCCCAGAAGTTTTACAGATACAGGACCATTGCTCGAGCTCAAGAAGGGCCGCTTGAGCATAAGAATGACTGCTCGAGCGCAGAATATCAACTTCCAGAATCTTTGCAAGCCTACAAAAGTACTGAGGGTTCTCAAAGCCTGCTCGATCGCAAGAAGTGTCGCTCGAGCGAAAAAGCCAAAATCTGGGTAGGAACCATTTTGAAAAACTAACTCCCGACCTATTTCAAATGCAACCAATACACTCCAATAGCCAAACTCAATGACGAATAAAGAGAAATAAGACATGAACAATCGTATAAGGCAATAGAACTCGGATCCAGAATATCAAATGGGTCAGGTCTAAACCAGAATTGTTATAGAGTAGATGAGAATGTCATCCACAAAAACGGCTACAAACTTGTCAAGAAACTCTCGGAAGACTCGATTCATCAAGTCCATGAATGTAGCAGGTGCATTGGTCAAACCAAAAGGCATGACTAGAAACTCATAATGGCCATATCTAGTTTGGAGGCCATTTTTGGAACATCCTCATCCCTGACCCGCAGCTGATGATAACCCAACCTCAAATCTATCTTCGAAAAACAACGTAAACCTTTGAGTTGGTCAAAAAAAATCATCTATTATAGGCAATGGATACTTATTCTTAACCTTAACTCTATTCAATTGGTGATAATCTATAAACAATCTCAATGAACCATCTTTCTTTTTGGGAAAAAAGAGCCGAAGCTCTCCACGGTGAAGTGCTAGGGTGTATGAGGCCCTTATATAACAACTCTTGCAATTGTTCCTTCAGAACAATCAACTCGGCCGGTGCGAATCCATACGATGACATGGAGATAGGTGTCGTGCCCTGCACCAAATCTATGGAAAACTCAACCTCCTAATGAGACTGTAATTAAGTGAGATCCTCTGGAAAGACATATAAATACCCGCAAACCACTCTAGGAAACACACCTCGATCCATACCACTCCCATCATCTAAGAAGGTTGCAATAAGGAAGCTAAGTTTGCCTCAACCATGTGGGTCATATGATGGCGGCACACAATCTATCGGTTCTATCCCCCAAAAAGGAGAAACAATCACCACCAAACGTGCACACAGTAACTCTTCTACGGTAACAGTCTATAATGGCATAGTAGGTGGACAACCAATCCATGTCAAGGATGACATCAAAACCAGACATATCTAACAACACAAAACTGAATACAGTCGACGATCAATGACCTCAATCACAAAACTGTGACATCCCCGATTCAAAACAATCTTAACCCCAACAGGTGACTTTACCATAAGCAGAGACTCTTTTAACCCCAACATGGATGCAAATGCATATGCTATGAATGACTAAGATGTCCAAGTATTTATCAACATATTGGCCTAAGTATTGAAGATAAGAGATGTACCTCTTATAACAAATAGTCTTGTAGACTACTCAGATGTGGTGACGGCATACACTCTTCCCTATGGCCTCTACCCTCCGAGGTCGCCCCTCAGAACACAGGGCTGCTATATAGATTGTGCAAATGTGGCCCCATGCACTGTTCTAGATGCCTGACCCAATTGGGCTGACTGATAAGACTGCCTTTGCCCCTGACTTGTCTGGAAACTTCCTGACTGGCGAGATCCAGATACACTAACTGACCTTGCTTACTTTGGGCAAAACTTCTTCTAATGCCCCTGTTGTCCACACTGATAATAAGATAGAGCTTGGCCTTTATTCTGAAGCTAGCTCCGAGAACAAGTTGACTGACTCTGTGGCCCACTCTTCTGTCCACACTCCAAAGCTTTGTGACCCACCTGGCCACATCGATAACACGCACCACAGGTTTAACCCGTGTTTCCAGAACTTCCACCCATCACAAAACCCGAAGACTTAGTCTGCTATAGTGTTGATTGAAAAGATGACGAACCCCTAGACTTCTTAAAGGACTCTGAATCACCTCGAGATTTCGAGTATCCCTAACTTTTCAACTTCTGCCTTGCCTCCTTTGCCTTTACCATAATTTCCACATATGTTGCAGCCTCCACTAACCTATAATAGTACTTAATCATGTTACCCACCACTTTTATCAAAGTTTTTAGTCTCAATCTCTTCTCGAATTCTAAACACCTGCACTCCTCCATTGCCACGAGTTCAAGTGCAAAATGGGAAAAACTGGTAAAAATGGCTTTAAACTCAACCATTGGTGTGTCAAGCCGCAACAGCTCCTCAAACTGCCTTCTCAACCACTCCCTAGAGATGGGAGGAAGGAATTTCTCCTGGAATGCATGTGTAAATGTCTCTTAGGTGTGCTCAATACCATTTTTGACATATTTCCACCACTGCCTAACTTCTTCCTTAATTTGGTAGGCCGCCAATGCCATGCGAAGGTCACCCTCACGGATGTCTAAAATGTCAAAGGACTTAACTATTTGCTCCAACCACTCATCAACTTTCATAGGATCGGGCCCACCACTAAACTCAACGAGGTTGGAACGAAAGAATTCCTTCTTTGGAAGAGTAGTTCTAGTCTCTCCTTCTACGGTCCTAGTCGCATGCTCGGCTCTCAATATGTTCATTGACTCTCTAAGGGCCCCTGCCATCTCTTGGGCCAAAGCCCCCATTGAATCTTAGGCTGGTGGGGCAGGCATGTCATTTTGACATACTCCTTCTTCTTAAAGAGAGATCTTTGTTTGGGCTAGAACATCACAAACATCCTGACAAGGTTTGCCACGACCTATACCACGCCCTGACATCCTATAATAAAGACAGATAATTAAATTCATGACTTACAGTCCCCACATTTAGTCTTACCTATCACACAAGCACTAGCATGAGACCATACATACGCTTAAATCACATTAAGCAACCCACATTGTTATCCTAGGTAGGCAACCCAAGAGGGGGTGAATTGGGTTATTAAAAATAATTTCACAATATTAAATATAATAATCAAAATATTCAAATTTTAACAATTAAAAAAATAGAGCAATAATAATCAATATAAAAGTGAAAGAGATAGGGAAAAAGGAAAGAAAATCAAACATAGTGATTTGTAGTGGTTCAGCATGCCGAGTCTACGTCCACTCCCCAAGTATCCTCCTCGGGAATTTCTCCACTATTCTTAAAATAGTAATACACCACTAGCTTCACGGGTGCTAGTGAACCTTTACAATAAGTGACCAATCACACCTAACCTAAGTGATTTTATCTCAAAAAATCTCTCTCTTTTACAAAAATAATAAGAGTAAGGGGAAGAAAACCCTTTTACAATTTTGCTCAAACTCTCAACAAATTTTCCCACAAAAAATATAACTCAATGAAACACAATACAATATTTGAAAATATTTCAATATTACATATTTTTCTCTTCACTACTTCATTAATTTTCTCACACCAAACTATTGCTATATATACCCAAAATATGCATCCGTTGGAGGAGGGGAGGCACTCCTCTTTTGACTTTGCAGTTGCTGTAGCTTGAGCACGCTCAATACGCACTGATTCTCTTTCTCAAAAATGGCAGGTGGAAGTTTGAATTAATAGGCCAAGGGTCACTTTCGATAAATAGTGAAGCGCACGGTAACTTACTATTTTTTCTTCCAAACCTTACGAATTTCAAATGTTACAGAGTAACTTGAATAGTAATTCTTCTATTAAAAAATATATGATGCACAGTAAAATCTATTTAAATAATATTTATAACAATTACATCATACAACATATATTTTAACAGATAATATTTTGTATCAAAGAATATAAAGTATATATATTAAAAAATCACAATTTATGCCTTAATATTTTAGACATCATCAAACTCAAGCCATATGATTAACACACATAAGCATCTTGTCACATAGAGCACATACGAACCACCCTTCTAAAATATCAACATGTTCCACGATGCTCAAAGATTCCCAAGTGGAAAGAGCATAATCAAGTGCCTTTCCAAAAGGGCTTCAATGAGTGCAATGAAGACAAGTCGTATCCTAGAAATTTGACCCCATACCCACATAGTCACATAAACACATAATCATGCTAAGCTATTAACATCCTTTCCTAACACGGTAACCCATCATGGCACTAGCTACTTCCCACGAGCTCAAGGTATTCAAACTTGGTTAGCTCTAATACCAATTTGTAATGCCCCCAAATTGTTAATAATAAAATATTACTCACAACATAAGAAATTTTATACCATTCATCATCAACCAACAACATTAATCCAACACCCTCTTTCTCATTGAACTATAACCTCAAAAATGCAAATTTATATGTTCAATTCTTAGTTATATCAACATTAGCATAGTTCAAGAAGTTAGAAGAGATGATACAAAAATGCCCTATTGGCTTACAAATATCAATGCCATGCCTTGTTACAACAAAATGGACTCACAGTTCTAAAACAAGTATGCTCGAAACTTTCACAAAATACATCCATGAGCTTTTGTGCTCCAACCAACACAAAACTTCTACCTCCTTCTCATTGGGGTGGTGGCACATGATCAAGTCGTGAAATGTTAAATAGGAGTGAGCTAGATGCCTAATAGAAAAACTTTTAACAAAGTATCTATTTATTCAAAGATCCATATGGCATCATCACAACCCAAGACATATTTAATTCAACTCTTAATATTATGTTAAAAGAGAAAGCAAGAGCCCATAGTTTTCACAAAATTCATAAATTCAACACCGGGGTAAATACACCATGAAGTCCTTAAGAAGAGTCCCAGTACATATATATATATATATATAGGTTCATAACCAAAAATATCCTTACATTTGCTGGCTATGAATATGGCGGGAAATGGGCACCTAAAATCATCCATTTTTTCACTTTTACCGACTACGATACGGTAGGAGTAGTGGACACCTAAAAACACTTTCCCACATTCGTCTGGCGATAAACTCAAGACAAGGCAATTGGGCACATAGACCTCCCCGCATAGGTACTAACACAATACACAACCATTTTCCCAAAAACCAACTCTCTACCCAGATTCACATGCTGTTTACCTCCCCCTTAATAATTTTTCCAAAGTCTCTATGTATTCATACATTCATAAACAAAGTAATCCTTCACCATCCAAACAATGAGAACAAATATAAAATGATAATATCCAACATCACTAATCAAACCACAAGAACATCCAAATTCACCATTTTTCATTCAAACATTACGTTATTGTTATAGACCAATCATCAATTTAAAGAATTAAGGGTCAATTTCATTTTATTTACATTATTTGTAAAACTTCAAATTTCGGATTTTTACAAAAATTGGGGCTTTTGCCTCTCTAACATATATAATATTAATTTTTATCAAAAACTTCCATAATCCATGGTTAAAAGTAGAAATTTTAAGAAAAATTGTAGGAGAATTCTATTTTTGTAAGGAAACTTCAATCTATAACTTCAAACATTCATCAACTCATCAATGTTATTGCAACACCACATAATCATCTTCAAATCAAAAAGATACAAGATTAAAAGTAGTCCTACGTCAAGAATCATGATAAAGAAGCCTGGTTTTTTAAGAGCTCTTCGTAATATCCAAATCCAATTGATAGAATCCGAGATCTCCAAGTGAACTTCACTTTTTGGAAGAGATTTTAGCTTGAATCTTAGTGTAATGAGAGATTTCTAGAGAGAAATAGCTATTGTTTTCGGAGCTCGAGAGAGAGAGGAAAGAAGAGAGAAAAGAAAAAGTAAAGAAAATGATCTAAAATTCATTTTTTAAGTGGCTGGTATCGCGCAGACCGCTCAAGCAGTCTTTTCACCGATTGAGTGGTGAATGAAACCTCTCAATATCTCTGCTTGCAAATCGAGATACTAGGAACTCCCTCATCTTTGCTCGAGCAACCACTTGTTTGCTTGAGCTGTCACTCGACCTACAAAACAAATGACTGGGATCACCTTATCTCCACTCGAGCAGTATTTCCACAGCTTGAGTGGTTACCTAAGATGAATTGTAACATAGCATGACATCTCATTATAGATCAAATTAAAAGAAAATCTTTATATGTCAAAGATTTTCTTATTCCATTAACAATTAAGATGGAGAATTGAATCTATATTTTTTGTTGGGTTTTTATTTGTTATTTGTTACTATAGTTAAGTTAATTTAATAATAGGCTGTCAATTTATAGGTAAATGTTTGGATTCTTCAAAAATGTTTTCCTAATTTAATCCACAATGATACAATATAATAGGTATCAACTTTCAATTTGTTACACAATTATATAGGTCTAACACACTTGTCTCATTACTATGAATCTACATAACAAAGTAGCTTGGTTTTTGAAAATGTCTTTTGAATACAATTAGTTAGAATGGCTGAGATTAACCCATCTATGTAATTAACGGTTAGATTTACTTGGATCAAATTAAATTTCTCGCTCGAAGCAACTTTTTAGCACCTTCCTTCCATCATTCACACCCTATATCTCTCCCTCTCAGAACACAGATTATTGGGCCCATTCCAGGGTCCATTTTATGATCCAAACCATGCACTTTTTCGAGTATATCAAGTAGAATATTCCTTCAAAAAATCAAATTGATCGGACATCGATAACCCTTTTCATCAAAACACATTTGTATTTAGTTTTATATTTCAAATTACGCTTGTCATGTTTTTTTAAGATACAAATATGATTTGCTGAAAGGGCTACCAATGTCCGATCAATTTAATTCTTTGCATGAATATTCTATTCAATATACTCTAAAAAATTAACGGTTTGGATCATCAGAATGTATCGCAGAATAGGCCCAATAAGCCATGCAATAGTGTCTTCTACGCACTATATAATAAAGCAGTTTGGTTTTTAAAAATGTCTCTCTAACACAATTGGTTAGAACAATTGAGATTAACCCATCTATGTAACTAACAGTTGGATTTACTTGGATCAAATTAAATTTCCTGCCCAAAGCAACTTTCTAACATCTTCCTTCTATCGTTTACACCCTATATCTCTCCCTCTTAGAGAACAGATTATTGGGCCCATTCTGGAACCCATTTTAATTATCCAAACTATTCACTTTTTAGAGTATACAGAGTAGAATATAACTGCAAAAAAAAAAATGATTAGGTATCAATAACCCTTTCGTCAAAACATATTTGTATTTAGTTTTATATTTCAAATTACACTTATCATTCTTTTTTCAGATATAAATATGATTTGAAGAAAGGGTTACCAATGTCCAATCAATTTAATTTTTTTGTAGATATGTTCTACTCAATATACTTTAAAAAGTTAACGGTTTAGATCATCAAAATGAGCCCCATAATGGGCCCAATATGCCATGCAATAGTGTCTGCTATGCATTATGCGCAACAACATCTCCAAGTCCTTCTCTTTCTTATTTTGCATTTATTGGATTCAATAACTGTTTTTCATTACAAGTTCAAATATATTAATTTATTGGATTATTTAAGTATTGAACTGTCGAAATTGATCTATGTTTATTTTCTTGAAACTCTCGAATGTCAAAATTATTCTTTTGGTGCTTTAGTCTATAATCAAGTGTGTGAGAGAGAGAGTCATTTTCAAAAATCATTGTGCTTTATCATATAGACTAGAATAGTTTGAGTGTTATTACTTTGTAAGCCTATCAATGAAATTATTCTTGGATGTACTGCAAGAGGTAAGAGTATAAGATAAGCTGACAACTTGGATCTTTGATGTTCACTTAGCAGTAGGGGTCATCAAATGGCCCGCGGACAAAAAAACCTATTGTTACCCAACTCGTCAAACCCGTCCCATGGCCCGTCCTAACCCGCTTGACTGCCCAACCCGTCCCACCCCATAGAAGATGATTTAGGGCTTCAGAAAAATGTTTGAAATCCAAGCGCGCCTATGAACTCAGCCAGTACAAGCTTGCATGGGTAAATCCAGCCTCGACCATCCCATCAACCCGATTGAAACTATACCGTCCAAAAAAAAATTTAATATTATTAAAAAAATAACACTGTTACATTCAATTTTAATTCATTAAAATCAATATTGTTCGATTAAAAAATATATATATTTGACAGCCCATATTATACTTGTAAATTTTATTTTAAACAAAATTAGACAAAACACAATTTGTTATAGTTGAATTTGATAGTGATCGTTGATATCTTCCTAACTCTCAAATTTTTACATATAACATTGTCATAATTTGTTAATTTGGAGAATTTATACTTTAATTTGATTTTTTTTAATAGTATTAAATAATTTGATCATATGAATTACTAAAAATAAATAAACGTGTAAAATTTAATCATATAAGTCTAATAAAAATATATATAACCCGGTTCAATTTGATTTTGGCTTGTAAGATTTGGGATTACGGGTGAGACGTGGTTTTAATTTTTTTTTAAATAAATTCAGCCATTCTAGCCCGTTGACTGGTCAAAACTTGAAAAACCCATTAATATATGGGACGTAGACACAATAATTGCAGGTCGGGTAAGTTCGGCCCATCCCATTGATGGTCCCTACTTAGCAACTTTATTGTGTTCTCAACTTTGTTCTCAAAGCTCCATTAGAGAGCTTGTATTGGGTAAACGTTATTATTTTGGTGCACCACTAATTAAGTTGGCATAGCAACCTTTAATTTAGGTGTCATTTTTTGTTTGATTACTATTACATAGAATCATAAACATTAGAGCAAATTACAGCGATAGTCCCTATAATTTACCTTTTTTATTTTGGTCCTTATTGTTTCAATTTGTTCAATTTTGCCCCTTAATTTTACGGATCGTGTCATATTAGTCCAACAAATAACGGCGGTTAAGTTTGATGGACGGATAATCATATGTTGTTTCAATTTGGTCAATGTAATTTACAGGATGTGTCAATTTAGTCCCTGTTGATTTGACTTTCCTATAAACTGTAGGGACCAAATAGATACATCCTATAAACTACAGGGACCAAATTGAAACATCATTTGATTTTTCATCCATCAAACTTAACCGTTGTTATTTATTGGACTAATATAATACAATTCGTAAAATTAAGGGGCAAAACTGATCAAATTGAAACAACGGGGACCAAAATGAAAAACGGATAAATTACAGGGACCATTTACATAATTTACCCTAAATACTATACTTTGATTTTGCCATTTTTAATTTGTCAAATTGTTAAAAGCTTAAAAATAGTTATATTTTTTACATTTCACTGTTAAAATATTAATATTGCTAATTTCTATAAGTTGTAACTTTTATATCTATAGATATTAGAGGGCTATTATACATCACCAAAATATTATACCGGAATTATTCACTTCCTAGTTGATCTTCTATTTAGCCTTGTTAGTTCCATTATTTATTAAATAATATAAATCAAACAGATATACATAATTTAGATTGCATTAATGTACTTAAGAAGTGAAATAAAGTGTTGAAAAAAATAATAATAATGAATAGCATTTCTTTAAGTTTTATATAGAATATTGTCCTTAAATTAGATTATTTAATTTGAATTACTAAAATATATAAGTATAAAATCATGGAAATTTTTATTCATTTATTCTTTAATTTGCATTACGGCTAGGGAGCGGCGTTTGCATTAAGAGTGCCTTTAGGCATGGTTCATTCACTAGTAAATTTATAAGTTTAAAATTAAGATCATTCTAGAATATACACCCCTGAAAATAATGTATAATATGCAAGTTATGACATTTGTGGTGCTGATTACCACAAATGTTATAAGAAAATCTTTTTCAGTCATAATTTTTTTTAAAAAAAATGAGTCATAACTAAACACATATAACTATGAGATGTTCGGGAGGTACCCAAGCACGCCCAACAGTTCAAACTCCTAATCTTCGATCTAGTCTCACAAGTACAATATGAAACATAAATGATAGTCCAAATCTAACAACTTTATAGAAAATTTATTTATTGTAAAATTTGCCAAAAATTGACTACATCACCAAATCTAATAATCACCAATTAATCTTTTGAGAAAATTAGGAAATCCATGACTCGTGCCAAAGGTCATTGTTTGTGATGACCAAAGATGCCTCAGTTTGAAACCTTAGGTATGAGAAGAGAAGGTTATGAATTGAGTACTCTCACTCATCCAATCAAAAGATCAATCTCTACTAAACCATGATATGAGTCTTATGTACCATATATTCTCATATTCTGATTATTTATTAATGTTAACATTACTATGTGAAGCAATCAAGTATAGACTGTGTCATTCATTATGGAATGCTTTAATCTCATGCATTTTAAAAGAGTTTTGAAATATGTACAACTCAAGAGAAATTGAGCTCACGGGCATAAGAAACAATACTATTCTAAATTGAGTGGCACAACCTCCATCTACTAGCAATCATAAAGATATATCCGTTAAGCATGTAGCCGCATGGTAAAATGTTAGATATAATAAGAAAATATGCACAGGCAGGATGCTAAAGTTATAAATGCTTAACTAGTATTTACTTGCGTCCCCCAAAAGAATGAATCAGAATGTTAATAAAATATGCATGATCATATATTCGAAATTCTAATGCAATACATACACAAGAATGCAACTATAGATCCGGCTACTAAGTATATGACATGCGAGTCATCTTAAGGCATGAGGTTGCACATAAAATCACATAAAAAATGATAAGCCCATACATGTAAATGAGTTGAATCCAAATGCATAAAATATGTATACATGGCATAGATATGATAAAAAGAAAACATGATGATATCAACAACTATGGAAAGCGTGGAAATAAAAAAGATAGAAAAAAATAGGGGTTGGAAATTATTACATCAATCCTTTACGCTGAAAGGGATAAAAGATGTGGGGTAGGAAGTTATTACAATAATGAATTGATTCAACCACTAGAAGTTGAATCGAACAAATCATGTGACATAGAAAGAAAAACCGTAACAGGAACTATGCATACCCAAGACATCATTTGCCAAAAATTGCTCTTTATGCTCTGTTTTGCCTGGAAAAGTCATTTGGCCGGCCAAATGAATGATCTGACCAGATGAAATGATTTTTGGTTGGATCCTTTATCTGGACGGCCATACAACAAATTTGTAAAACTGTGCTTTTGGAGCGACAAAATCAAAATAGAACAAACAAAACATTTTCAAAGGATGCTCATCATTTCTACTCCTTCATCTCATAAAGATATTCAAGGAAGATATTGATAGCCTCATCCAACAACCAACAATAGGAGATGCTATGTAATATACACAAAAGCTACTATGTACATGAATTGAAACTAAAAAGAAGATCAAGCCAAAGAAATAGATGGAAACCTGCATTCATCTCTTTCTGAATAAAGGTGAATTAATACCCAAATCCATGTTATTAATTGAAGAGAGTAGATTGCCACCATTTCTAAAGAGAAGCCTCATAAAGCTAAAGAAAGCTCTATGGGGCTTCTAAGAAAATAGGGGGGAAATAAAAGAAAACACATATAACACATCCAAAAAATAAAAAATAAAAAGTTTGAAGACTCATCTTCTTTGGTCATGGAATATGGATGTAAAGTCCATTCCCATGTTCAAAATTGGTTAAGAAAAGAGTTTTCAACACTATTTGATGAGTAAGCTCTTTGAGCTTCAAAGAAAAAAGGAGAGGAAGAGAGAGATAACAAAGGATCATCCAATGGATCCTATGAAATAACCACAAGCACTCATCAAGATTGAGCTATGGATTGAATCACATGGATCAAAATACTTCAATGATGAAAAAGAGTAAGAAAATGTATAAAAGTAAAGAAACTACACTATCAAATAATTCTATTAGGGGGTGGCTAAGCCATCTACATACCATATCTAAAATATATGGAAGTAAGGATAAACTATACTATCTAACAATTCTATAGGGGGTAGCTGAGCCAACCACATCCCAAAGCTAAAAGGATTACATTGAAATAGAGAGAGATTATACTTTAACTCTACGGGGGGTGGCTGATCCATCCGCATCCCCAAAGAGGATCACATGGTAAGAACAACAAAGAAAACTATAGAAAAGAATAGAAAGAAGAGAGAAAGAGATGGGAAAAGTTCTAACTCTTACCTTTTAATGGAAGGAAGAGCTTTTGATTACCAAACTTGCTTCCAAACACTTATGCGCGCAGCAAACAAGTATAGACTAGATTGTCTAATTTGGGAATAAACATTGTATATCCGTTTGCTTTGGAAATACTTTGGATTTTGCTACTCGCAAGTAGGCTAAAACACGGTTTTCAATGAGTTTTTCCAACTCAGACAATCCAACCTTCACCCACAGGCATTCAAACAGTTTAACACATAAGCATTTAACCGCATGGCAAGCATACTGCCATGTTAACATTCACACACATGCGGGATGCTAAAGCATAAATACTTACATCGTACTCCGTGCCAAAACAGTAAACTAGTTAGCAAGCATGCGTGTCCTAGTTCATGTTAAATTGCCTAATTCAACACATACAGGATGCAATTAGATAGGCTCGGCTAATCTAAGCATGGCATATGAAATGCGATCAACTATCACATATTCAATTTTTTGAATTGAAGTACAAATGCAGTTAGCATGATGTGCCGAGCCTGATGCATGTCAACAAATGCATGAATGCACGCATGCATAGCATAAGGTATACTAAAATAAATGTGCCCTAATCTACCATCATAAGCAGGTAAATAAAAGGGAAGAAAGAAGTGGGGTTGGAAGACATACATCACAAGCACGCACACTTATTACAAATATGCCCTCACTCGAAGGGACCAAAATAATAATACAAATTAATTAACTACGCAAGCTAATTAAATATTACAAATTGCTTAATTAATTAACAAATTAACTGAACTAAAGAAAAACAGTAAACCGCCTCGGGGCGAGGGCCAGATGCAACACATGCTCGGGACTGGCTCGGAATCGCACTGCCATGCATAGTTTGCCTCTGTTTTCCCTGCTCTGCTCCTCTGAAAACTGCCAAAGTCTCAGGGATGCCTCTCAGGACACTGGGGGATATCATTGGCTGAGCAGAATTTCCGCCGGCAGTAGAATTTAGTCACCGGCACAAAATAGATCCACCGGCCATCGATTGACTACCGGTCGGCACTAAATACTGCCGGCCGGCAATAAATTTCTGCAGAACCTGCAACTCATAGCAGCAGAGGGCAAAATCTTGCATGGCAATGCAATTCAAGCAATTTATGCACTTATCACATTCCTTATCATGTTAATGACTCAAAGGAGGATGTGCCCCGATTCTCGGACCACCAATCACGCATTTCCATGCATGATGGCCCCCTCTGCTGCTGTGAGTTGCAGGTTCTGCAGGAATTTATTGCCGGCCGGCAGTATTTAGTGCCGACCGGCAGTCAATAGATGGCCGGTGGATCTATTTTGTGCCGGGGACTAAATGCTACTGCCGGTGGAAATTCTGGTCAGCCGATGATATCCCCCAGTGTCCTGAGAGGCATCCCTGAGACTTTGGCAGTTTTCAGAAGAG
>NW_021025046.1:1383919-1455298 GCF_004153795.1 Camellia sinensis | reverse complement strand
GTGCATATCCTCCATACACGTGTATGGAGGATCCTGTCTGTGCCCTCCAGCTGGCACAGCTGGAATCCACTCAATCTGCAGAATGCTCCGGAAGGTCGTCGGCTAGCAAAAATGGTCGGTCGGCTACTTTAATCTTCCGGTCGGTAATCTATTTGGCCGGTCGGCCATATGTTCTGGCCGGTCGGCCATCTATTTGGCCGGTCGGCATAATGTTTGGCCGGCCGGTAGGAAAAATCTGCTCTGCAGGTCCAACTTCAAATGGGCATAAATTCTTCATATGAACTCCTTTTTAGGTCAATCGTGTGTCAAAATTGAAGCCCCGGAAGTAAGGTTTCCAATGGAACCAGCCTTGCATCAAAAGTCCAACTGTGCAAAAAGTTATGCTTGTTTTGGTGAAGGCTGCTCAGTTTCGGCTCAACCGGGATGATGCCCAACTTCAACCAATCATATCTCCGCCCTCCGAACTCGGATTTAAGAGATTCTTGAGTGAAAAATGAAGCCCCAGAAGTCTTCTTTCCAATGGTGGTGACCTCATAACTAAACTCCAAGTTTACAGATAGATAAGCCCGATTCAGCGAGGGCTGCTCGACTCGCTTCTACCCGGATTCATGTGAACTCTCCCAAACTAGTTTTCTCCTCTCCCTTCCTCTCTTCTTCAACTCCAAACCCCTAAACAAAGTGTTTTGAAGGATTTGCCTCTCTCCTTGTCGAAGAAACTAAACATTTGCCCTGCACACCTTTCTCCGCCAAGCAAAACATCAGTGGTGCCCAAGTCTTAAGGGCGGTCAAAAATGGGGTGTCTACAATCATCCAATGGATCCTATGAAATAACCACAAGCACTCATCAAGATTAAGCTGTGGATTGAATCACATGGATCAAAATACTTCAATGATGAAAAAGAGTAAGAAAATGTATAAAAGTAAAGAAACTACACTATCAAATAATTCTATTAGGGGGTGGCTAAGCCATCTACATACCATATCTAAAATATATGGAAGTAAGGATAAACTATACTATCTAACAATTCTATAGGGGGTAGCTGAGCCAACCACATCCCAAAGTTAAAAGGATTACATTGAAATAGAGAGAGATTATACTTTAACTCTACGGGGGGTGGCTGATCCATCCGCATCCCCAAAGAGGATCACATGGTAAGAACAACAAAGAAAACTATAGAAAAGAATAGAAAGAAGAGAGAAAGAGATGGGAAAAGTTCTAACTCTTACCTTTTAATGGAAGGAAGAGCTTTTGATTACCAAACTTGCTTCCAAACACCCTCAAGGTCCTTGGATATGGCTTGAATAATCAACAAGAACCTCAAGATCAAGTTTTGATGGTGTTTTAGGTGGTGTATGTATGAAGAAAAGAGATGGGAAGTTGAGAAAATGGAAGTGCAAGGGTGGTGTGATGCACAAGCTTTGGAAATTGCTCTCTAGGCCTTAAGAAAATTTCTCCACCCTTTGCAATGAATTGCCAACCCTTTAGAATGAGGTGAAGAGGTTGTATATATAGACTTTGAGGCAAAACTTGCGTTAGCAGTCAGGCAAGATATCTAAGATATTTATGTGAAACTTGCGTAGGAAGCTCTAAGATATTTGTGCGAAACTTGAATAGGAAGCTTTGAGATATTTGTGTGAAACTTGTATACGAAGCTCTGAAATATTTGTGTGAAGCTTGAGCAAGAATCCAATTTTCCCTAAAATGGTCTGTTTTCTGGACAAAACATTCGGTCAACACATGTTTTAGCTGGCCAACCACTTTTTATTCAGTCGAAATTTGTTTGTATGGCCATAGGAAGAAGTGTACAGCCAAACCAAAACGTGTACAGCCATACTATTTTGAAATAAAAAAGAGAATTTTTCCAGAGAATTGTCCTCCTTTCCACTCATGTCTAATACTTGGATAGTTTGGCCAAAACAGGTGTAAGGTTTTGATTTAAAGCTTGAACCCGGCTTTTCTGCTGAGGAATTCGTAAGATAGCACATTCCAACTTTCGTCATCGGGTGTTCAATAGCAAGTGCCCAAGTCTTAAGGTCAGTCAAATATAAGATGATGTCTGCAACAACCAAATACATTTTCAATTACAACTAAAATAATAATTATAATAAGTCAGTCATAATTAAGGCCACACTAAATCATGACTAAGTCATAATATTAATAGAGAAAATTTTTGAATAGTTCAATTTAAAGAAGGCATAAGGCATTAGATCCAATGTAAAATTTTATTTGGTGATAAGATCGTGCTAAAAAAGGTACCGGAAAATTGGCCGAAAAAGTCACCTGCTGAGCGGCAGCGGTGACCAACGGTAGCAAGTAGTAGCGGTAAAGTAGAGAAATGTGTGATATTCAACAGATATGCTGTGGAATGAGTTACATGTGTCACATTTCAATAAATAAGTATTTTGGTGAATTTCAACAGAAAGGAAAATAGGCTTGGTGAATTTCAACATATAGACAAATTGGGTAATTTCAAAAGATATGATGATTTCAAGAGAGACATATAGATTGATTTTAACAGATAATTATCTTTTTGGACAAATTGTATCCTTTTGATTCGAAGAGATTAGGGTATGTTTGATTTGTGTTTGAGAGATGTGTTTTAGAGATAAAAAGTACGAAAAGTTGTTTGGTTTGGTTTTTTTCAAAAGATGTTTTGGAAAATTATTTTGAGAGAGAGTTTTGGAAAAAGTGATTGATTTGATGTGTGTGAGAGAGAGATTTGTTTGGAAAACTTGTTTGGTTTACAAGTTTTGAGAAATTTTTTTAGGAAAATTTGTTTGGTTTGATTACTTTTAAAAACTTATTTGTAGAGAAAATTTCCCAAAAATTTTTCACAAATACAAACCAAACGAACCCCTTGGACTTAATAACTCAAAAGATTAAGAAATTGAGTTATGGCCCGAGTACTCTAATTAATACTAGAATAAATCATAATTAAATATCATAAATGTCACAAGTGAATGTAGAATTTCCCTTAAAATTATGAGTCTGTACGTCCTTCTCCAATTTGTGGTTTGCTGTCTTTGGAACTCTTTGATTTGACTTTTACTTATTAGTATTTTTAGGCTTAAATAGAAGCACATAGGTATACACATCAGGCCTCATAAATTCTAACCATGAACAACCTGGCCCTTTTGTGATCCATTGGATCACCTTATATCCTAATGAATATTGTAGAACCACAATGCCCTCTCTCCCTTTCACTAGCGGATGGTAACTGAATTACACATCTTAATTATAGTAACTGAATTTGTGATAGAGTAGATAACTGAATCAATTATGCATTGTGTATTTGACCATGAAGCTATTTTGAGAAGATAATGCAGTTATTGCATACTGACGTCATTTGTATTGTGAGGAAAAAATCACATACAAAAAAGCAAAGAGTTTAAAACATCAATTTGACCTTCTTACTTTATGTAATAATATAAATAGATAGATATATACTAGTATATTATCTGTGTTATGCACAAGATTTTATAATATAAAATGAATCATTATCGTTAAATTTGTAATGAGTCCTTCTTATCAAATGATTCTATATATAAACATCTTATACGTTGATATTTATACCTGTTAACCATCCTTTGTCACTATTCACACATCCCTGATCATCATTTCTCCCATTTTCATTGTTTCTCCTTTAACCACATCGACTCTTATTTAAAACACTTCAACTACGTGACCTCTCTACTTGTAACCTTCCTTCTCTACCTTTCCCACCAAGTTGACCTCTACCTCCACATGCAACCTCTCTTCTCTAATCCCACATTGCCTTCACCCTTTTTCTCATACTGCCAGATTGTTTAGCGCATCAAATTATAATTAATCATTAATTGACAATAAATTGGTTGAGCTAGTATTGATTCTCAAGTTAATTCAAACTCAACTCATATAATGAAATTAGTTGTCGAGGTTATCAAGATAAAATTACATTTGTGAGAACAACAAATTTTCTTTCTCCATTTAAATCAATTTTTAGATTGCATGACCATTGTACATGTAGGTATGAGAAAATAAAAAGAAAAGAAAAATACATTCACCAAAAAGATATAGATTCATACATTTTTTTTGGGTCTTAAGGGGCACTTATTAGACTCTACATAAATAATAGGGAAAATTACAGCCAAAATAAAAATAAAAAATTCTCTAAGATTTGAGTCTTGTAATAAAATAAATCCTAGGTTTTTAATTTTATCAATTTAAATCCTAAGCTTGTTATTTGTTTTCAATCTAAATCATTTGTCTATTTTCGTTAAGTAAAATCGATGAAAAATGGCATTTCAATCATTAAACTCAATTAAAATAGCATTTTAGACAAATGTTGCTATTAACACTTCATTTATTACTTTGGACCTCCCATTTCTTTGGATTCACACTTATAAATTTTAAAACCCTTCAAATTTCTCCCCCCTCCCTAATACCAAAATTAACCTTCTCAAAATTTCTCACTCAAATGCACACCCATACAACCCTAAAAAGTATTTATCTCCCGAAACTCTAAAAGTTATGACAGCAATCTCCCAAAACCCTCGTCGATTACTTTCTCTCTCATGACGGAAAAGGAACTTCTCATGGCGTAAGAGAACCTTCGTGATTCACCCTCGTACTAATAACACCAATCTCTTGTTAAATTCATTTTAGTTTTTTTATTTTTTGCTTTCAATCTATTTGCTTTCGTACAAATTAAATTTAGTGATAGGTAAAGCATATCTGAACAAAATTTATTTGTTCGAAATTAAGGTGTTGAACATATAAATAATATCCGGTTATTCATTGCCGAACAAAGTCCTTTAATTCAACCTTGTGTTACAATTTTTTTGTCTTATGTTCGGGAGTTCGGTACTAGAAAAAAAAATTAAATTATTTTCACCATTTTTGTCCGTATTTTTGAAGAAACTTACCGTTACAAGGTCAATCACATCTAAGCTGCAAACACCATCCCAAGCTATGAACGTTCTTTGAACTTACATTGTTGTACTCCATTCATCTCATGGAATTATAGTTGCCAAAAGAACTTCTACTCATTGCCATTTGTTGGAGAAGTGTGTATAATCAAATGGTTGCTATCATTACCGCGGGAATATCGCCGTCGAAATATCACCTCCGGAGGGTTCCTAAAAGTTTTGACGATGGATAAGTTTTGAAGGTTTTGAAGTGTGTGGGTGGTGGTGGAGGTAGGTGTTCTCATAAAAACCCTTCTTATGATTAAATGGGTTTGTGAGTTTAATTGTGAGATTAGGTGTCCCAAATAATTGATGTTCTTTTTAATAATTTCATTTGAGGTTATTATTATAATAATAATAAATTTAAAAATGAGGGCTCCAACGTAATAAGTAGGGTCGTAATGGCAACACTCATTTTAGACGTTTTATACATACCTATGTTGAGTTTAATGACTAAAATATATTTTTCTGTTTGTTTTATTAATTAACAAAAATAAGTGAATAGTTTAAATTGAAAATAAATCAAAATATTAGAACTTAAATTGACAAAATTAAAAATTTAGGTTTTATCTTGTTACAAGGCTCAAGGCTTGGTTTATTTATTTATTTATTTATTTTTGGTTATAATTGTCCCTAAATAATATGAAAACTTCATATATATATATATATATATATTTGAGTGATGATACACAAACAGAAAATTTCGTATAAAAAATTCACATAGGTAAATATGTATCCATTTATTTCAAAACAGAAAGCCTGGATTTACAATTTTTGAAATGTCATTATCATATCATTTTTATATAATTTTTAAAAATAAATTATTTATTTTTAAAAGAAATATAATGAAATTATGTTTATGCAATTATTAACCAAAGTAATTTTACATCCATAAATGAATTAGATCATTGGAGTGAAAATTGTGATAAACGCTACTCTACTTATCCCCTCCCCCCCTCAATTGGAATTTTCCTTACTTCCCTTTCAGTTGGAATTTTTCAGAATGTTTGAAGTTTTTTTATAATTAAAAAAAATGAAATTCACCGTTTTGTTTAAAATAGAATTCACAAATTAATCAGAATGTTTGAATTCCAGAATGTTTGAATTTCAACAAATACCAAATTAATCATCTTCAATACTAAATTTTAGCAATACCAAATTAATCATCTTCAAAAATTTCAGCAATATCAACGTGAATATCAACAGATTTCAGAAATACCAACAGGAATAATCTCAAATTAACAGATTTCAATAATTTAGATATTTGAGTCGTATTCTGATTTGGGTTGGGATGTATTGTCAACAATATCAACTGAAATAATCTCAAATTAATTTCTCAAATAATCCATTATGAGTTTTAGAAGAAAAATACCTGGATTTGAAAGCCGAATTTATACTAATTTCTCCAACATTCATCTTCTTCAAAAAGCTAAATTGAAGAAATATGACCATGGAGGTTAGAGAAGAGGGTTGAAGATGAGGGCTAGAGCTTCGAAGGGTAGGTGGATAAAGGGGTTAGGGCTTCGAGGGATAGGGATAGGTGGATGATCTGGTGGTGGTTCTGGAGAAGGAGAGAGAGAGAGAGAGAGAGAGAGAGAGAGAGAGAGGACTTCGAATGAGAGAAGATGGGGGTGGATGAAAGAAAGTTGATCCGAAGATGAAGATGAGAGAAAGTTTCATTGATTCGAAGATGAAGATGAGAAAAAGTCTCATCGATCTGAAGCTCAATGATTCGAAGATGAAGTTGATCCGAAGCGCAACGATCAAAGACAAAGATGAAGTTGATCTGAAGCTCTCTCTCTCTGTCCCTCTCTCTCTCTCTCTCTCTTTAATCTTCACTGATCTGAAGAGAGTGATGGAGTTGATCCGAAGCTCTCTGTCTCTCTGATCTTCACTAATTTGAAGAGAGTGATGAAGTTGATCCGAGAAACAAAGGGAGAGAGAATGTGAGACCCAGGGAGAGAGAGATGAAGATAGTGAGAGTGAGGGAGCTAGGGGCAACAGTGATGAAAGAGAGATGAGAGGATAGAGACACAGAGACAGAGCAAAGTATACTATTTTATTCAATGGGCAAAGACACAGAGATGAGAGGATAGAGACACAGAGACATAGCATTCTTCAGATCAATGGGCAGAGCATTCTAGATGATTGATCTCAGCCGTTAATTAATAACAATCCAACGGCTGAGATCCAAGTGAGCTATTTTATTCTTTAAAAAGAATTAAATAAAAACACAAGTGAAACATATCCACAACGGCTATAAACGGTCATATTTTTATATTATAACAGCTATAAAAAAATGGCTATTTTTCTCTTCTATAAATACAAACCTTGAATCTCAATTTCATTTCACAGCAAGTCTTTTTCTTTTTCTCCTCTCTTTTCGCTCAATTTCATTTCATAACAAACTTTCTAAATTACATTTTTATTTATAGTTTTTTCATACAATCACTATGGAAGGTTCATCAAAAATAAAGAGAGGAAAATCGTTCACCATTGCTGAAGATATAGCACTTTGTAAAGCTTTATGTCACATTTCTAAAGGCCTAATTGTTGCCAATTCACAATCTTATACTCACTTTCGGGAGAGAATTTATGAAAATTATTGCTCCCTTCAGAATGATCAGTCAAGAACACAAGTTTCTATCCAATCTCGATAAGGTATAATCATGAAATGTTCCAACAAATTTCGTAGATGTTTAGCGTAAGTCGATAATCTACACCCAAGTGGGATATCTCAAGTTGATCTAGTAAGATTTCATCTTCATTTATTACGCTAGTTTTTTTTTTATTTCGTCTCATATAAAAATTAAATAATTACTTAATTTAATATTTTATTGATACAGATGCTTCAAGCAAAACTTTTATACCATCAAGATGAAAAGAAACATTTTGCTTTTGAACATTGTTGGCCAATCTTACAAAACAATATCAGGTGGCAAGATGTAGCTCCTACGAACACGGTGAAGTCAAGGATACATACACTGTTTTCCCCTGATTCAACCCCCCGAGTCCCCTATGGATAACTGCATTTCTCTTGAAGATGACACCAGTCCAAGTGTTGGTAACAATTCAACTGCTGGTGAGGGCAGTGTCTCTGCAAGGGGTAAAAGGCCTATGGGTAGGAAAGCTTCAAAAGAATTATTTCGAAGAAATCAAGTCGTTGAAACTGAAGTCCAAAAAATGAGCATACAATTGGAGACATTTAACTAACACCTTACTGAAAAGGAAAAGAAAGAAGATGAAAGAGAAGAAAAAAGGATTCAAGCACTGCAAGAAATGAAATAACTCGAGACCAAAAAACAAGAACATGAGATAATGACTACGAACATTTCTCTTTTGAACCCTCAAATGAAAGCGTATTACACAATGTGAAAAAATGAGATTTTCGCCAAGTAGTCCTCAAATATCAGCAGTCCAAATTACTATTTCCCCATGCCTCCTAATGAATAATTATGAGATAATGTATTTTTTGCAATGTCATTTATTTTTTAATGTAATTATTAGTTTTTATTTGCAATGTCATTTTTTTATTTTGTAATGAAATTTCTTTTCTTTTTTTATTTTTGAGTATTTTCTGCAACAGAATGATAATATTATTTTTGCAATGTATAATGTTAACTATTTTTGAAATAAAGGCAATAAAAGGATAAAATACATTTTTTTTCATTAAATATATTATTTTCCCAATTTTTCAATTTTTTTCATTTTTTATATTTGTCTAGTCGGGAATAATATAAATATATATATATTTTTACAAACAGTTAAAAAAGGTCACCAAAAAAAAAAAAAAGAAAAAAGAAGAAGAAAAAAATCAAAAAAAAAAAAAAAAAAACTATATCCAAACAACACCTACAAACTTAGAAGGAAAATTGGTTGGGATTTGCCAAAATAACAAATGATCATTGGAACACCATTGCTATAATTTGGCAAAATAGCACTATTCATTGCTAAGTTATAGCAATACCAATGGCAATATGGCAACAACTATTGAGATGCTCTAATAAACCCTAACCTAAATGCATGCTACCGTCCAATCCACATAATACATCAGAAAAACTTATTTCCTAAATAGTATACCAACTGGCTGCTTCAAGCCTCCAAGTTCAACCACAGTTTTGAAAATTAAACTAGATCAACCACTTAAATCGTCGACTGGTCTAGATTTCGGTCCAATTAAACCTGCTTGAGCTCGAAAATTGGTCAAACTGGTCTAAGTTCCTGTCCGGTTAAACCGTTAAACCTGTTTGAGCTCGAAAATCAACATTTTTTCAAAGAATCGAAAAAATCTACAGTTAAATTGATTGGAGTGAACCGGCCAAGTTTACCACATAAGGTCAAGTTTTGAAAAAGCTATAACCAGTCGACCGGTCTAGATTTCAGTCGGATTAAACTTGTTTGAGCTCAAAAATTGGTCGAACTGGTCTAAGTTTTGGTCCTGATAAACCGTTAAACCTGTTTGACATTTTTTCAAATAGTTGAAAAAATCCACAATTAAACTGATTGGAGTGAACTGTTTAAGTTCCAGTCCGGTTAAACCGTTAAACTTGTTTAAGCTCAAAAATCAACATTTTTTGAAAGAATCAAAAAAATCTGCAGTTAAACTGATTGGAGTGAACCAGCCACGTGTACCACGTTTTGAAAAATGTAATCCCCAAAGCTTGAACTCAAGCCCTCAAACATCTTTCTTGCTTACCATTATGCCACCAATATTGCTTGTGTGGAAAGGGTAAATTACAAATACATTTCTTGAAGTTTGATTAAAATAGAATCGTTCCTTGTGGTTTTGAAAATTACATTCTACTCCCTGAGATTTTTAATTTCATAACAAATCGCCTCTTTTATTAATAAATCATCAAGTCAATTAACAGTTTTTAATGATATTATAAATATATTTCAATTAATAATTTAGGTAATTTTATTATTGTATAGGAAAACAATTATGAATTTCATTTTTCTAGTTCATTCTGTTAAATAAAAAAATACTAACAATGAGGTATTTGTAATTTTTCAAATCACAAAGGACAATTTGTACTTTAAGCAAACTTCAGGGAGTGTATTTGTAATTTACCCTTTTTATAAATAGTATCACAAAAAAAATAAATATATAAACAAATATAATTCGTAAATATATATATAATGTATATTTCATACCTATTTTCATTTAATTATATTTTTTGTATATTTATTAAATAATTATGACATTAATATTCGACCCGACGGTTGAACTAGCAACCCGTCCCACCTGATTCGTTTTCCAATTCGTTCACCGGTCTAATTTTTAAAACTTTGGTACAACCAACCCTTTCTTCAATTTTATAAAATTGTGTTTTGATGTGAAGTTTTAGTAAAGATATGTAGAGGAAAAATAAAATATGAGAGAAACGAAAATGAAAATAATTTATTTTTTCTTTTTCTCGATAAGTCTTTATCCAAATTTTAAACCCAAAAATCACCTAAAAAAATATAATAAAAAGGTATTTTTTCCTCCAATCCGAAGAGCATAAGACTGCATAATTCTTCTAGTGTATCTTTTGCTTATCTTTTTACTGCCCCAGCCAATATCCACTAACCATCGCATCCATCTCATCGCACAAAGAATCTAGGATTTGAAAATGAGATATCACATAAGTCGGTATCGCCTACGCAACTGCCTTAATTAAGATCGTCCTTCTAGTCATTGACATAAACTATTGTTTCTATCCATTGATCCTTTTTCCAAAGTCTATCTTTGATATATTAAAACATGTTTGCCTTTGTTTGGCTCACAAAGTACAACAAACCCAAATACTTGCCTAATGAAACCATTGTTTGGGGAAGTATTTTAAGAATGACACCACATGGCCATGGTGCATTGGAGATGTCAGCAAAGGTACCACGTAGGCAGGTCATGTTTGGCAAGATGATTGCAGCGTTGCCAAGATTCGGTGTGGTAATACCGAAATTTAAGATATTTGGATAAGGGACAAGAGTCCTAAATAAGAGGAGGCTCTTAGTCTGGATAAAGATAAGGCTCTTAAAGAGTTTATCCATATCTAGCTGAGAGTTCGAGATAAGCATTGTGCTTGAGTCCTATGAAGTGAGACTTCTAGAGGACTAGGGCACTGCTGGATATAAAAGTAAGGCACCCTTGTGCGTCTAAGGTACGCTTTCTTCTAAGAGTTTAGTACTTATTTGATATCTTTGAAAGATAAGTTGACTAACTTGATCGTCGGAGTGCCCCTGAGTGGTCGAGCCACTGCGGTATCCTCATCTTCTTGTTGGCAGGTGGTTGGCTTAATCTATTCTGCCGCTTTCTCTCCAACTAAGTTCCCTGTTTGGTTGTATGGTCAGAAATCAACACCCACAATTTGGCGTCATCTTTAGAAACTTAGTATAGAATAAATGGCTAACAACAGGCAGAAAATGAGGATCAGGGATAACATTTACAGTAAGGAAGAGAAACACATAGGCCCTAATATTGGGAACAATAATGAAGAAGTACAAGAGACCGACCCCGAGGCAAACAATGCTGCCAGGGATCGAAATGAGAATAACAAGGGTAGTTGAGATGAGTACTACCACGAAAGCGATCTCCAGGTATGGAAGGATAGGTGCCTAAGAAAATATGAGGAACTAAAAGACATGGCGAACAAGTTGATAGACTTGTAGACAGTGGTCAACTTCATGATGCAGAATAACGTGATGCAACCATCGTTTCCACTAAAGACACGTCGGCACCAATAGCCAAGGCCGATGTCCAAAAGGGAGGACAGAAGGCAATACCAACTGTCCCACAGTATGCCAAAGGACAAGGAAATTCACATCAGCAATCACGAGATGTCGGGCAGATAGAGTCAGTGCGAGGGGAGTCACAGAGGACACCACGGACCAAAGAGACCTATGTCAGAGGATCTCAGCAGATCCAAAAGCAAGGCCTCTATTTTGATGATGCAGTGGACATGGAGAAATCCAAGAGAATGCACCCTAACACTGGAAGTAGCACGCCAAAAAGGCTAAGATCAACTGACAGCCGAGCTCCTGGACGAACGAATGAGGACCTGAAAGATTACCTCCAAAGGAAGAGGCATGATGCCGAGATCACATCCAACGTCCAGCCAAAGACACTGTTCTCAGTGGAGTTGGATGCGTTCGAAGCGCCAAAAAGATTCAACATGCCAAGGTTTTAGATCTATGACGGCAAGTCTGATCCAAACTTTCATGTCGATTTATACTTAAATTCAATAACTTTGTGGAGTGGAAACGAATAGCTATTATGTAAGATATTCCCATTGTCATTCAGGAAAATACATCAGATTGATTCTACAAACTCCCGAAAGGATGTGTGAAGAGTAAGGAAGGCCTGGCCCAGATGTTTATGGCCAGGTTTGTTACAAACAAATTGCAGCCACTAAGGGTAGACTCCTTATTGGCTTTGAAGATCAATGATGGCAAAGGTCTTAGGGCCTACACTAAGAGATATTATGAGGCTTACAACCAGATTTCAGCTTGTAACCAGGAATTTGCAGTGGTATCTTTTAAGAATGGCTTAGATGATGATTGCCCATTTCAGCAATCGCTTGCGAAGACACTCCCAAAGAACATGGAGGAATTAATGGTGCGGATCGAAAAATATGCTAGGGCAGAAAAAGATAAGAAAGCAAGAAAGATGAGTACATCAAAGTAAGAGAAGAGAAATTGTTCGCCGAAGCGAGGCTGAGGAAATAGCGGTGTTGACAGGCTGGAGTTAAGATTGAGATCCATGCAAGTAATGAGTACAGTTTTTAAGATCCCTATCTATAAGATCTTGGAGAGAATCAGGAATTAGCCATACTACAGGCACCATAGAAGGTCCCGGAAGAATACATGGGCAGGAGCCCTGAGAAGCGTTGTGCCTACCATAAGGGAAATGAACACGTGACCTAGGGATTCCGAACTTTAACGTTACACCTACAAGATTTGGTCAGACAGGAACACCTGAGAGACCTAATTGATGAAACTAAAACAAGAGAGGAGTAGACGAAGCTGGCCCAGACACCAGCACCACCAACACTACAGGCAGAGGGACCACGGGTAATCAATGTGATTCACTCAAAGGAACAAAGTTTGAGGAGAGACTCAGAGGGTAAGGCATCTGTAGCATGTCTACTAGGTTCAGCAAAAGAAGCCTAGGACAGACGGATGTCAAGGGCCGATGATATCTTTTACTGAAGAGGACCTAGATAGGGTACAACATCTGCATAACTATACTCTGGTGGTGACATTGAAAGTTGATGAATGTCAAGTAAGGCGCATCCTAATTGATCAAGGAAGCTCTTGTGACATCATGTACTTTAGATATTACAAGGAGCTCGGCCTCCATAAGGATGATCTAGAACAATTCGATAGCCCTATGGTCGGATTCAATGGCATGCCAACATGGCCGCTAGGAACCACGAGTCTGGAGGTGCAGACAGGGACCAAGAAGGTAACTACAAAATTTACTGTAATAGATATTGTAGACCGCCCGAACTCTCTCCACGTGCCCCCATTTTGGAGAAGGCGCGGATTAGGGTTCATAGCTACTACAGTTTGGACTCCTATCACAGTTCTGTATCTAATCTCACAAAGTGCAATGTAAGACTGATAAATCACTAAAGAGTCCAAATCCGACAAATCGTTTTGGAAAATTGATTTTAATCAAAAAAACGCCAAACATGAACTGCTTTGCTAGATTTTAGAGTCGCCACCTAAATATTTTGTTTTGGGAAAATTTAGGAAACCTTGACTCGTGCCAAAGGCCATGTGTCCGTCATCACCAAAGTTGCCTCGGCTCGGGAACTTGGGTACAAAAGGGGAAGGTCCTGAAATGAGCAGCCTCACTCACTCGATCAAAGGATCGGCCTCTACTAGCATGATATGTTGTTTTGAAAACACATGTGTTCTTATTCCAGTTATTTAGCTAACTTACTACGTGATGCACACAACATACAAGTATAGACTAAATCACTCAATTTGGAACAACTCAACTCATGTTTATTTTTCAAAAATGGTTTGAAAGTGCTACTCGTAAGTAGGCTAAAGCGCGGATTTGCCACCCTCAAGTGGGCTTGAAAACATGATGATTTTGCTACTCCGCAAAGTGGGCTCAAAACGCAGATTTTGATGAATTGTTCTAATTCAAGCAATAAAGCCTTCATCCACAGGCATTCATATAGTTTATCAAAAAAGCAAATAGCCTCATGGCAAGCATGCTATCATGGCGGTCACTTACACACATGCAAGGATGCTAAAGCGAAAACACTTACAGTGTACTTCGAGCCAAAATAGAAAACTAGTTAGAAATCAATGCATGATCCTAGCTATGTTAAGATGCCTAATGCAACACATGCAAAATGCAACTAAATAGGCTCGGCTATCTAAGATGGCATATGAATGCAACACTTGATAACATGCTTTGAAACACGTATTCAAGTAAGTGTATTGAAATACAATGCAGTTTGGATAATGCGTCGAGCCCGGTGCATGCAATACAAATGAATGATGCACGCATGCAAAGCATAAGGTATGCTAATTGAAATATGTCCTAATCTAACCATCGAAAGCGGATAAATAAAAGGGAGAAAGATGTGGGGTTGAAAGACATTCACACACACACGCACCCTTATTACAACAGTTTGCCCTCTCGACGGAGGGTACGAATAAATAAGCTAACTAGCTACGCTAATTAAGCTAACTATCACAAACCAACTAATTAACTATTCTAGTTAACTAATTATTACAAACACAAATCGATTAGCTAAGAACATTAACTATTTAAGTACAAAACCAACGGATTAACCATCTAAGCAAAACAGTTAAAAGGGCCTTGGGGTGAGAGGATGCATGCATGCTCAATCGACTTCCTCCCGAAAATCTGTCGCCTTGCCACCGGTTGCCTCTATTTGCATTTGCCTTGATTCCTGAACACCGAACCAATCTCCAGGTTGTTTCTGCTCCAGAACCAGAACAACTCTTGACCACCTCTGAGCCTGAGAGCTGTAGGTCACCTAAATGGACTGTAGGCCACTTAAAGTAACCGGTAGGCCACTTGCCCTGGTCGGTCGGCCACTTGCTCCTGCACACTCCAATTTTACTGCAAACAGAGTACAAAATGGGCAAAACAAGATATTTGCAAGGTATGTGTGTACAGCCACCCTCCTTATCATTTCTCAAGCTCAAAAGAGTGCGGTACTTAGCTCTCGGGCCACCAACCGAGCATTGCAATGCACGATAGCCGAGAAGCCAAGTTTGTACAAATCAATGAATGCACAAATAACACACAAGATTCAAGAGGCCTCCACCCTATCATGCACAATCAAGGGGGACGACGACCAAGAAATGAGGTACGTTTCATCACTTCAAGTATGAAACGTCTCTCATTTCTCATGTTTGGATTAACATCCAATCCAAACTTATGCAATGCAACAAAAACATGTTATCTTGGCATGTTTTACTTTGATTCATTTTGTTTACGCGTTTTAAATTACCGATTAATCCTTTAACCGTTTAAGTCCAAAAGTGAGAAGTCCTCTAATTGGAAAGACGGACCAAGCCACAAGTTTCTTGAGCATGAAAGAAGCATCGTGTTGTTGGTTAGTAGTATCCCTCAAGAGAAGGCTAAAACCATTAGGCATGAACACCTCAATTTCGTGCTCAAACCAACAAAGGGCTTAAGACCTCTTTCAAAGTGATACAACAAATGAAAGATGGAATGCAATGGCACATATTCCAGCACTGAAATTGGATGACAAATGATTCTAAAACATGCTAGCAACTCATGCAATGCATGCTAAAAGCCAAGAACACCGAGACTAGCGAAGGACACAACACTAGAGGCATGCAATACAATGCACAAACAACCAAGCCAGCCCAAAATAGAGCTATGACATGCCAAAACAGTGGCTAAAATGAACCAAGAAGATAGCATGAAGAGCAAGAAAATGATGTTCATGCATTGGCTCATAAACGAGGCATAAGGCTCAACTATCAAACACAATTAAAGAGCGAAATATATGAGTGTATGATGGAAGTATATGCTCTGAAATACCATGCCAAATGATGCCATATCACACAAACATCACAAATAAGGCATGCTAGGGGTCTCAAAACACAAGACTAGCAAAGCCAATTACACTATAGCCCTATAAGGCAAGCCATACATGACAAAGACCACCTGGAATAGAGTTTAAGCATGCTAAATCAAGGTCAAAAGTATACTGGAGTGTAGTCAAAATAAGCTAGAATGGTGAGCTAAAGCATCAAGCATGTTAGGCTAGCAAGGAGGATTGCACTACAAGTACATGAAGCATGCAACCAATGATCAAACAAGCCAAAAACAGAGTTATAGAAGGTCTAAAAAGTCACAAAAATATGCTTGAACAAAGACACAAAGAAGTAGAAACACATGCTCATTTGGTAGGCCAACAACACATGCAAACAAGGTACAAAGGGTGGTGACCACCCCCACCTATTTTGGGTCCCAAAACCCATTTTCCACCACTGAAATTCCTTTGGAATTCAGTGGTGAAAAGGCCAAACAAAGGTGATCTCAAAGGATTTAAAAGATAGCTCAAATCAAAGCAAAATAAGCCACAAAAGGGGGTAGACCACCCCTAACTCAAACAAGGCCTCAAACAACCATTTTTAACACTTAAAAACAAAGGTTTTTGTAGTTGCAAGTTAGGCCTAAAAAATCATGCAAGGATGGTCAAATAAGCAATGAAAATAAAGTTTTAAAGAGGATATGGGACTCACCCTTGAAGCACAGCAATAACAGCAACTTCTTTAAGCCAAAACCAACTCTAGGAGGCCCTAACAAGCCTTATGGGATCTCAGCTCTAAGGTCAAGATGTTAGGCTAAGAGGGTTGTGTATAAATGTGCCAAGAACACTCACTTTCAAGCACTATAGAGCATAATATAGAGAGAGAGGGAGAGAAGTCTAGAGAGAGAGCCAAATTTTGCTTCTCAAAATTCGAAACCCTTAATAAGGGGGAGGCACCTCCCCTTCTATAGAAATGCAAGACAAAGCTTGCTCAAATTCCTCCCCATATCAAATAAGGCATGCTAATAAGGCATGCTAGGGGTCTCAAAACACAAGACTAGCAAAGCCAATTACACTATAGCCCTACAAGGCAAGCCATACATGACCAAGACCACCTGGAATAGAGTTTAAGCATGCTAAATCAAGGTCAAAAGTATACTGGAGTGTAGTCAAAATAAGCTAGAATGGTGAGCTAAAGCATCAAGCATGTTAGGCTAGCAAGGAGGATTGCACTACAAGTACATGAAGCATGCAACCAATGATCAAACAAGCCAAAAACAGAGTTATAGAAGGTCTAAAAAGTCACAAAAATATGCTTGAACAAAGACACAAAGAAGTAGAAACACATGCTCATTTGGTAGGCCAACAACACATGCAAACAAGGTACAAAGGGTGGTGACCACCCCCACCTATTTTGGGTCCCAAAACCCATTTTCCACCACTGAAATTCCTTTGGAATTCAGTGGTGAAAAGGCCAAACAAAGGTGATCTCAAAGGATTTAAAAGATAGCTCAAAGCAAAGCAAAATAAGCCACAAAAGGGGGTAGACCACCCCTAACTCAAACAAGGCCTCAAACAACCATTTTTAACACTTAAAAACAAAGATTTTTGTAGTTGCAAGTTAGGCCTAAAACATCATGCAAGGATGGTCAAATAAGCAATGAAAATAAAGTTTTAAAGAGGATATGGGACTCACCCTTGAAGCACAGCAATAACAGCAACTTCTTTAAGCCAAAACCAACTCTAGGAGGCCCTAACAAGCCTTATGGGATCTCAGCTCTAAGGTCAAGATGTTAGGCTAAGAGGGTTGTGTATAAATGTGCCAAGAACACTCACTTTCAAGCACTATAGAGCATAATATAGAGAGAGAGGGAGAGAAGTCTAGAGAGAGAGCCAAATTTTGCTTCTCAAAATTCGAAACCCTTAATAAGGGGGAGGCACCTCCCCTTCTATAGAAATGCAAGACAAAGCTTGCTCAAATTCCTCCCAAAGCTTGCTTGAATGTAGGGAGGATGTATTCTATGCCTAACAACTGGCACAGTTGGCACCAAAAATATCTAAAAAAACACAAAAATGGCCATAGGCCACTTCAAGTGGCCGACCGACCACTCCCACTAGCCTACCGGCCAATTCAAGTGGCCTACAACTGCAAAAAGTGGCCGACAGGCCCTCCCCTCCCTCCAGGCAAGGGGTAACAAGGTATGGTCCAAAAATTAACCAAAAAAAAGAGAGCTAAGAGGCCTCAAGACAAGACACTTAGCCGAAAGCTCCGAAAACTAACCTACCGGCCACCGCAAGTGGCCTACAAGAGGGAAAAGTAGCCTACAGCTACAAAAAGTAGCCTACAGGCCTCTCTGGCCTTTCTTTCCCTCCAGGCAAAGGCACCAAGACATGGGCCAAAACAAACCAAGAAAGAAGAGAGTTAAGAGGTCCCGAGACAAGGAACTCAGCCAAAAGCTCCGGAAACTCAAAACAAGCACAAACATGCGTAATCATCGAGTGCACAAACGATGACATCAAAGTTTTGAGGTCGGTCAAAAATAGGGTGTCTACAGATACCCCCTCCTTATACAACATCATTATGGAAAGACCTTGGTTGCACGCAATAAGGGTTTTTCCCTCAACGACGCACTAATTGTTGCGATTCCCAATTGTGCAAGGAATTAAAGAAGTGAGGGAAGACCAAGTACAAGCAAAAAAATTGGTCCATGGCAACAATGAAGTACATCTATAATGTGAGGGAAACAAAGACAGTAGAGATTGAAAACGAAGACTGGGAGGTCTTGGATGATGTCGACAAAGAACCTACCGACAAGAGCAAAGAACCCTTGAAAAAGGTTCTTGTACAAAAAGGCAACGAAAAGCGATTTTTCCTCCTCGGTTCTAGCTTAGCCGATGAAGAAGAAAGAAAATTAGAGACTTTTTTGAGAGAAAACATAGAAGTGTTCACTTGGATACCCTATGAGATGCCGGGGATCAGTCCCGAGGTCACCTGCCACAAACTTAACATAGACAGGTCGGCAAGCCTGTGATTCAGAGAGCAAAAAGACCAACTTTGGTCCATGTGCAGGCAGTCGAAGAGGAAGTGGAAAAGTTACTAAAGGCACAAATAATTCGAGAAGTGAACTACCCCACCTAACTGTCCAATACGGTAGTGGTAAAGGAGAAGAACAACAAGGGAAAGGTCTGTGTAGACTTTCTGAACAAAGGCCCCGTTTGGTAGAGCTATGGGAAAGTGATTATAACTTATAGCCTAACAGCTTATAGCTTATAGCTGTGAACATAAGCTGATTTTTGACTTATAAATTAAGCTTCTCCTCCCCCACTCAAAGAATAAATTGATTTTTGACTTACAAAAAGCTACAAGCTGTATTGTTAAGCTGAACCAAACACATCAAAATAGCTTAAATTAAGCTAAAAGCTGAAATAAGCTGGAAATGAGCCCTACGAAACAGGGCCAAAGCATACCCGAAGGACTGCTTTCCCCTGCCCAAGATTGATCAGCTTGTTGACACCACATCGAGGCATGAACGAATGAGCTTTCTAGATACATATAGGAGATACTACCAGATAGCAATTTGTGCCCCAGATAAAGAGAAGACAACATTTATCACCCCCAAGGGACTTTATTGTTATAGAGTAATGCCCTTTGGGATGAAGAATGCAAGAGCGACATACCATAGTTGGTTACCATGATGTTCAAGCACCTAATTGGGAAGATTGTGAAAGTCTACATTGACGACATGGTTGTCAAGAGTAAGAAACTAGGAGATCATTTAGCTGACCTGAAGGAAGTTTTTGACATATTGAAGGCATACCGGCTTCAGCTAAATGCCTCAAAGTGTGCATTTAGGGTAGGATCTGGTAAGTTCCTGGGGTACTTGGTAACAAGGAGAGGAATTGAAGCAAGCCCAAATCAGATCAAGGCCATCCTTGATCTAAAGAGCCCAACAACAACGAAGAAAGTCAATATTTTGACCGGCAAAGCAGTAACCCTGAACAAATTCATCAGCCGGAGTTTAGATAAATGTAAGCCATTTTTTCAGTTGTTAAAGAAGGCCACAGACTTTCTGTGGACAGAAGAATGCGAAGGCGCCCTGACCCACTTGAAAATGTACCTAACAATAGCACCGGTGATGTCGAACACGGTACCAGGAGAAGAGTTGTTTTTATATCTAGTAGTTTTAGATCATGTTGTTAGTACCGTGGTAATTCGAGAAAGAAAATGAGAGCAGAAGACAGTGCACTATGTCAGTAAGACCCTGGCAAATGAAGAGACCAGGTATTTACCCCTAGAAAAATTGACACTTGCTCTGGTAATGGCTTCAAAGAAACTGAACCATTATTTTTAAGCCCATAGGATGATGGTACTAACAGAGCATCTACTAAAGTCTCGATTAACAGGTAGAGTAGGACGATGGGTTATAGTTCAAGGTTAGTATGACTTAGAATTCAAGCCAATGATAGCAATAAAGGGCCAAGCGTTAGCCGACTTCATTGTAGAATTCACACTAGGCGCTTACCCAAGACCGACACTGGCGAACCTCAGCCTAAGGTGCCCAGGAGAGCCTGAAGAAAATCAGTTGGGACCACGAAATCCCAAGCTAGCCAGAGAGAAGAAGGGCAAGGAGAATTTAAAGCCCTGTGATATTTACATCGGCGATTCCTTCTGTCTCTTTGTCGATGGTAGTTCAAACCGACAAGGAATGGGGCAGAAATGGTTTTGGTTTTGCCAGATGGACAAATGATAAAACAGTCTATCTGTCTGGGGTTCAAGGCCTCAAACAACGAAACAGAATACAAAGCACTAATTGCTGTCTTGAAACTTGCAGTAGTAGTAGAAGCCGAGGAGGTGCTGGTCTTTTGCAACTCCCAGCTTATTGTAAATCAAGCGACGGGCGAATACATAGCCCGAGATGAAAGGATGGTGGCCTACATCAAGAAGGTCATCAAGTTACTAGCACAATTCCAAAGCTACCGTGTGCAGCATTTCAGGCGAGATGACAACAGTCATGCTGATGCCCTAGCAAACCTGGCTAGTGCTATAAAGTCAAGCAAGCCAAGAGTAATTATGGTGGATTTCCTGTCAGGCTTAAGTATTGAACCTCTGATAACAGAGTATAAAGCAATATGCGTGGAGTTGGATCCAAGTTGGATGGATGCCATAGTCATGTTCCTTAGAGATAGCAAGCTGCCAGAAGATAGAAGGGAATCTCACAAGATTAGACTGAAGTCGGCCAGGTTCTTCCTGTTAGCAGAAGGTCATCTGTACAGGAGTTCTTTTACCAGACCTCTACTGCGATGTGTACACCTGTCTCAAGTAGAGAACTTTTTGTACAATGTCCATAAGGGAGTATGTAGAAGCCATGCAGGGGACAAATCACTTGCTTACAGAGCTATATCACAAGGATACTGGTGGCCCTACATGCAGAAAGATGTCGAAGTCTATGTAAGGAAGTACAAAAAGTGTTAAAGGTTCACACCTTCGATACACCAGCCAGCTAGAGACTTGAACCCAGTATCCAGTCATTGGCCATTTACCCAATGGGGCATGGATCTTGTTAGGCAACTGCCCTAGGCAATTGGACAGAGGAAGTTCATACTCGTAGCAACTGATAACTTCACAAAGTGGGTGGAGGTTGAACCCCTTGCCAGAATTCGAGATGTAGATGTAAAGAATTTAATCTAGAAAAACATCATCATGAGATTTGGGATCCTGAGAGCCATTATGGTAGGCAATGGTACCCGGTTTGACAGCAAGATGATCAAAAACTTTTGTGCAAAATACAAGATTAAGAATTACTATTCCACTCCCAGCTTTTCCCAAAGCAATGGTCAAGGCATCTAACAAGACTATCTTGGATGGAATCAAGAAAAAGCTGGAAGCTGCCAAGGGCAAGTGGGTAGAAAAACTGCCTAATATTCTATAGGCGTATTAGACAACACTGAGAAGATTTACTAGTAAGTCTCTTTTTGTCGTGGCTTATGGCACAGAGGCTGTCATTCCATTAGAAATCAGCATACATGTGATCAGAACCCAGGGTGTGGAGAATGGAACAAATGAGGCATTCTTTGCCTGAGATCTAGACCTAATTGAAAAAAGAAGAGAAAGGGCAGCAATTCGGCTGAGGGCATACCAGCAGCAACTTGCTAGGGCGTACAACAAGAAGGTCAATCCTAGGGAGTTTTAGATTGGAGATCTTGTCTTAAGGAAGGTACTCAGCAATAAAAAGGATCCCAGGGAGGGCAAGCTTGGCCCAAACTGGGAAGGACCATATTGCATTATCTCGGTCGCCGAAAATGGTGCATATTGGCTTGAAGGCACTGATTGCAAGGAAATTTCCAAGACCTTGAAATAAGAGCAATCTGAAATTTTTCTATCACTGATTTTTCATTTTTTTTCTCTTTCCCTATGTAATTTGAATTGATTTTTAGTCGAAGTATTAATAAAATACTATTATTGATTTTGTTTTTTACAAAATGTTGTTGAAATTTATGATTACGAGATAGGACTGAGAATGTTTTAAGGGCAATGTTCCCATGGTGAATAAGGCGATTAACTTAGACTTGTCGTGATGGTAGAGTTGAACTAGGTATAACGCAATGTTTCAATGTGAAATAAGGCGATGTTCCCGTAGTGAACAAGGCGATTAACTTAAACTTGCCATGATGGTGGAGTTGAACTAAGTACAAAGCGAAACAAGACGATTAACTTAGACCTGCTATATTGTTAGAGTTGAACTAAATATAAGGCGTTGTTTCAAAGTGAAACAAGGTGAAACTAGCCATGTTTTGGTCAGTTTGTGCGAAAAGCCAAGGTAGCTAGTACTCCCGATTCACTAAGGTCAAGCCTTAAGTGTTTAGTTTAGGTGAGCCAAACGCGATGACCTCGGTCGTGGATGTCTAAATTAGACTTAGGCAAGAACTAAGTGATGCATCCTTAATGTGAACATAAATGATACTTACGTTCACATTAGGGGACATGAAGCATAAGTGAGTAACACTTGTGAAAACTTTTTAGAAAAATTTTACAAGTTGAAGTTATCCGAGATAAATGTTAGAGATACTATCTGAGATGATGTGGGAAGCACGATTAAGTATAACACTTATGAAAATTTGTTGGAAAAATTTTACAAGTTGAAGTTATCCGAGATAAATGTTAAAGATACTATTCACATTGATTGATCAGTTCTAAATCCAAGATAATGTATCCGGCGTATCCTGATCCGAGGTAAGCAACCAAGTTATCAGACTTAGAAAGATAAGAAAAGTGTGGAAACATAGAAGATAGACAAGATAGCAAGCATACACAAAACAATTATAAAAGGCAAACATCCAACACTTAGAATAAAAAGAAGAAAGATTTGCATTCAAAAAGTAAGAACTGGTTCAATAACATCCAAAGGCATTTCGACCTGACAAAAACAAGAATTGTTCAGGAGACAAAGAAGAAAAGGAAAAAAGTACAACTAAAAAGTCCTAAGTATTTGGATCTATCACATTGTTCTCAGACTGTTCCACCTCGACAGTTGGAGTTGTTTTGGCGTCGGCGGATAACTGAGCAGACTTCTTGGCCTCAATCTTAGCATCAATTACCAAAAGATTCTGGTCCAATCTCTTTGCGGCAATAGAAATTTTGACTTCAGAAGTGTTGGCCTTCTTAGGCGAGGTGCTTTTGGTTACCTCGTCCCCGTCCTTTTTAGTCAAGTCCAGGACTTAATCATTAAGAGTTGGGGACTTAGCCCCAACAGGGATGTCGGCTTCAACTTCCTCCTCAGCGTTTGCCTCTTCCTCTTTAACTTCATCATCGAATTGGTTCGGCGAGAGAGGAAAAGGCATGTTAAGTTGGCTGATATCACGAAGAAACGAGTCCTCAAGGAAGGACAGCTCCTTGAGGGCCACCATCCAACCAAGGTAATAGCGTTTATTGCAGGCCAGATTAACTTGTTGTTTATACTGGTCATGAACATTGGCTTGCCCCTCCTCGTAAGCCTTCTTATCAGCAGCCTTAACCTCGGCCTCCTTGGTTTCCAACGCTTCCTTGAGTTTGGCCTCAGTTTTAGCAACCTTCGCCTCAGCCTCGGCGTGCTTTGCCTTGGATGCCTTGGTCGCATCCTCAGTAGCCTTGGCAACAGCCTCGACTTTATTCTGAGCAGTCTAGGCAGCCTTGGCTTGGTCTATTAAGTTTCGAATGCGGGTCTCGGTCTTGTTGAGTGAAGTAAGAAGACTTACAACTTCTTGTGTCTTTTTTGTAAGGTCCTTCTTTACCAACTCGGCCTTCACCGCATGAGAGTGGGCATGTTGGATGGCCTGCAAGAAAATAAACAAGTTAGAAAATTTTGCTAAGTACAAAAGACTGAAATGCGAAACAGTAAAGGAAAAGGAGAATACTTAGCAAGACTTAATGTTGCATCATCATTGCGAAATTCTCATACTGGTTGAACTTGGCCATTTGATTCATATTGGCCGGTAGAAGAAGAACTGTTGACAGAGCATCACCGTCTTCAAGGCTCTCAATAGCACTGTCACTAGCCTTGAGTGGCCGATCTTCAAAAAGAACCTCGGGGGCCTAGGTTTCCTCGGGATGGGAGCCATTCCCACCCTCTGGACCACCAGATCTTGGCTTCTTCAACAGCGGCACATCAGACGACTTAGCCTCGGCTAGCCTCTTCTCGGTATTAGCCAGTTTTCATATAAGGGCAGAATCCTCTAGATCCTTTTCAGAATCAAAGGGGACAATGGTGATTGTGGCCTTGGCCTTCTTCACCCTCTAATGCTTTGGTTTTGGTTGGGATTGGAGGGAGGGAGTGGACTAAAGAGTTATAACATCGGGCAAGCCAGCGAGTAAGTCTTCGGCTACTGCTGGTTTCAGTCCCATTTCCTCAGCAGTTGCAGCGATAGTTACTCCGGTGCCAAATTTGATTGCAGGTAGGGTAATTGGAGGATTCGCTGGATTGTACATCAACGCCTCAGAATCTCGACGTCGTCTGTTGCGCGTTCTATCGGCAAGAGCAGTAGAAAGTCGACAAAGGCGTTAGCGTTGTGATGAAGGAATAAGTTGGGCTAGAGCAGAGATAGAAGGTTGTTCTACAGGATCAGATGTGGATGCTTGATCTGGCCTTGGTGAAGAGGCTGCTGGTGGAGTCGAAGAGGATGGTAGTGTTTTGCTCCTCGGGACGTCGGGAGAAGAGAGCGGTATGTCGGCACGTGGTTCAAGAGGATGGGGGCCTTGTTATTTTCAATGGGCAAGTCTAGTAGCCGTTTGAGATCTCGGCTCAGGACGTAGGACTTTCGAAAAGATTTGCTCGGTTTAGGAAGAGCTGCAAAAAATAAAAGAAGACATTAGAACTAGAAAGACATATATTCACAAATGTTAAGAATATGGGACTTTGGGATGACCAAGTTCTTACCTTCATCTTCCCAAAAGACTCCTCGGCGCGTAAAGGGTAGAAATGAAGATCATCGTCTGGTGCGAACTCCCAATTGCCCGAGACAATCAGGTAGTAGTATCCAGCGCCTTTGTTGGAGTCTAAGAGGTCGGCTATCTGTTTGTATGTAGTGGATCTGGATTTGAGGTAATAGGTGTAGCCACCGGTGGACTTGAGGCCACACATGGTGTGGTAGTATTGGATGTCGAAAAGGGTGATCCTAGCGTTTTCCCGGCAAGACAACTCAACTATGCCATTGATAACCCTGAACAAATTAATAGCTAATTGCATGGGGTTAAGTTTTTAGAAGTGTAAAACTTCTTGAAAAAGGATGTCAAGAGGAAATCTGATTTCACACTCGATGATGGACACCATGGGGAGTGGCATAGAGGTTTCTCCAGGCATGATGAAGTCCTCATTTCCAGCCAACCTAAGATGAACGTCGGCTGCAATGTTGAACCCTTGGCGAAAGTATTGTAACTTGCTAGGGGAGTCTACTCTCCATTTAAACATCCCCATGACCTCAGCTAGGGCCAGTTTAATAAAGTTTACTACTAGAAAGGTGGACTGTGAAGGCTAAAGCACCTCGGCGAAACCCTAATAAGCACTAGGGCAGAGATTCTGAAGATCTAAGGGTGGTTTTGTTTTAATATTTCCTGTATGATTTCTAAGCAAATCCCAAGCCTAAAATCTATGCAAATAGACAAGAATCAAAGGCAGGAATCTGGAAAACAAGCAAATAAACAGAGGCAGGCATGATTCAAAATCGAAATAAAGGTAAAGAAGAACACAGATATGGCAAGTACAGTGTTGTGCATCCAAGAACACACTCAAAGTATGAACAAGTAATTCAAGAACACAGAGAAAATAGGGACAACCTCAGCGTATTGATAGATTCAAAATGCAAGGAAAGAGAGTGAGCCAGTGTGCAAGAGTGCGAAAGTATGAACAAAGCGTATAAAAAAAATTTGAAACAAAAACAGAGCACGAAGTCAAGAACACGAAGAACATGATTGGGGCAAGAATGTGTAGAATAGGGAATACAAGTCTAATAAGTGACACAAGCACAGATGCAATGGACGATGCACAGACAAAGATATATGTATTCAAAGAGCAATATGAAGACTGAAGCAAAATAGGAGGGGATTCAAAGACTTACAAAGTAAAGCCGAGAAATTAAACACCGGGACAGAATGCGACAGAGTCAGACGATACCCTTGGTTGGAGCAAAACAGTTGGACGGTCACCGAAAGTGGAGAACAAAGTAGTTGCAGAGGGCTTCAATGGTGGTTAGGAGAGAGATTTTAGAGAGAGAGAGAGAGAGAGAGAGAGAGAGAGTTTGAAAGAGAATTGAAGACGAAAAAGTGAAGAGACAGAGAGAGAGGGAATAAAGTTTTGGCAAAAAAATGAAAAGGTAGCAAAACATGATGAAACTACCTTAGACGGAGTGCCTGCACTAACGTCAGGCGGCAAGGATTGAATTAATGTGACATAATGACGCGTGATAGGTACAGATTAATAAGGTAATGACACGTGGAAAAAACGGTTCGAGGTAATGGAGAATGACAGCTCATGAGCAGTAGAGATTCTTGGAATTCTTCGACTAGTGGGCTAATGACCTCGGCTAGCGAAACGATCTCGGTTGAGATGATTTGATTCTTGATGAAGTGGGCATCTGAATTCTGGATACTTGAAGCCGACAAGTCATGATCTCGGTCAGGAGAGTATCTCTAGAATGTTTGTTTAGCCGACATGTTGGAAGATCAGACATGATAGGTTCCATCACCTCAGGTTGCCGAGGTAATAGAACCAAGGGTACAGTGTAGGGAAATATTTTGAGAATGATGCCACGTGGCCATTGTGCCTTTGAGATGTCGGCCGAGGTGCCACGTGGGTGGGTCATGTTTGCCGAGATGATCGTTGGCGAGATTCAGTGTGATAATACCGGAATCTGAGATATTTGGATAAAGGACAAGAGTCCTAGATAAGAGAAGGCTCTTAGTCTAGATAAGGATAAGGTTTTTGAGGAGTTCATCCCTATCTAACTGAGATTCCGAGATAAGCATTGTGCTTGCATCCTATAGAGTGAGACTTCTAGAGGACTAGAACACTGTTGGATATATAAGTAAAGCACCCTCGTGAGTTTAAGGTACGCTTTCTTTTAGGAGATTAGTACTTATTTGATATCTTTGTGAGATAAATTGACTGACTTGATCGTCGGAGTGTCCCAGGAAGTCGTATCCTCATCTTCTTGTTGGCGGGTGGTTGGTTTAATCTATTCTACTACGTGCTCTTCAGTTAAATTGTCTATTTAGTTGTGTGGTAGAAAATCAATATCCACACATTGATCCCATATCCAAAACCCCTCAAAGCTCATCCTAAAGCCCAGGTGGAACATTATGAGTGGAACAAATGGCTGTTGGAACAAATGGCTGATTTACCCAAATTAATCTTCCGTACCGACGCTAATTCGCAAGCTTGTAGAGTGTACTGTCTCAAATGAACTTCACTAGGGCTGCTCGCGGGTCGGTTTTGGCCCGGTGCGAGTCAAAACCGACCCGACCTGCACTTATGCGGTTGGGGAAAAATGGACCCGCAACCGCCCGCGATGTGGTTCGCGGTTTGTGCGGGCGGGTGCGGTTCGGTTTGCGGTTTAGGTTTTTTTTTTTTTTTAACTTAAGCAAATTTGACATTTTTTGTTACTTTCTAAACACTTTTTTTTTTTTTAGAAGAGTTATAAATTAAATTACAAGATATACAATTCATGATCATAATAAATAGTCCACATGTTAGATAAGATGATATGGAACCATGCTTGAGGATAGTAATTAATCTTCCTCCTTAGCTTGCAAAAACAAACCCTTAAAAGTCAAACTAGTAACACTAATTTTAATAGTGGATTAATCTTCACTGTTTAGTTTTTAATATGCAATAATGTGATAATAGAATGACAATTCAAAATATCATATTTAACTGTGTCTACTAGACTAATGGAATATAATGATTTTTTTATATATATATATAAATAAAAGTCAAACTAGTAACACTAATTTAAATATCATTAGATCATGATAATGTATATAAGTGTCCATATAATAAATTTTATTTTCATCCAAAATGTAAAAATAAAAATAATAACTAGTTATCTCCATCCATCCAAAATGCAAAAAATAATAATAATAACTAGTTATTTTTTCTTAAAAAAAGAAAAAAGAAAAAAAAAAAGATGCGGGTTGCGGGCGGGGCGGGGTCGACCCGAACCCGATCTTTTGCCAATTTCTTGACCTGCACCCGCCCGCCTACCTACATCGAAACCGCCCAAAGCACTGCGGGTAGAGTGGGGTCGGGCGGTTTGTGCGGACAGGTGGGTTTGTTGCCCAGCCCTAAACTTCACCTTTTTTTAAAAAAATGTAATCACCATATATAGGATTGTGGATAAATTTAAATTTTTTGAAAAAAAAAAACATTAAAATATATAAAAATTTGAATAAAGTTATGAAGTATATATTAAAATTTTGATTTTTTTAATATCTTTATTCATATCTTAACCAACTTCAGTGGTAATTAACAAGAGCCCTTCTGATATATAAAGTATCGTATCATTTAATAAATAAATATAATCAAGTATTAAAATTTAAACATTTATATTAGCATAATTATATTATTTATATTAACAATTTTGGTGACACTAAAGATTTTACTCTAAAAAAATTATCAAACACTCACTTATGTGAGCCCTTGTGATATATAGATGTGAGTTTCACACTCATTCGACATTTATGTGAGTGGTTTAATAATTTTTTTGATAATTTTTTTTATATCCTTAACATTTTTTGATTTATATAGATTATGATTTCTTTTAAGAAGCTACTTAAAAGCTAAAAATTAATTTTTAATTCATTTTAAGTTGTATCATCTTTTACATTTTTTTATATATTTTCTTAAAAAAATTTCAAAAAATCAAAAAATTAAAATTTAACCATCTTTTTAAAAGAATAAAAATTGTGAGTTCTAATTTTAAAACTCTAAAAAGAGCTCTAATCATGTGACAAAGAGTGAGGCTCACATATGAGATGCGTATCTATGTTTTTATTTTTTCTTTTTTTCTCTTAATACATCACTAAAATTTTCTTTAAAATTTTAAAATTAACACTCTCTATCATTAGTGCTTCCTAAAATTCAATTTATATATTCTTTCCACCGACACTAACCCAACAATATAATAAGCAGCTAAGCAATGAGTCTTGTACGAATGGGGTCCACCGACTTTTCCACAAATGACGAAAGGACATTCCTCCCCCGGATGGTACAACTGTTGTACACAGCATCAATTTAAACCTTCATCTACTATAAGCAATTTTTTTTGGTGAAAAGTTATTTATAAATAGTTTATAAGTAATTTTTTTATTAAAAAAAAAGTGGGTTATAATCTGAAAAATAAATTATAACTCACTTTTTAAAATAGGCCTAATTAATTACGAAAAGATTACCCAACACCAATCGCCTTCTTTGTTCCAATTTTTGAACTCAAACTTTATAAAATTTAATTTTTTTATTTTTAGTAATTTTTTAATATTTTAAATAAATTTATACTTTTTAAATATACTTTATTTATATATATCTAAATAAGTAAAATATTTGTAAAAAAAACTCAATAAATACATAAAATATGAAAATATACTAATTTTTGTATTTTTTTTATATTTTTGTTATTTACTGAGCTTTTTTTAAAAAAATTTACAAATATTATATTTTTAAATATATTTATATTACATGTATTTAAAAATAAAAAAAAAATCAGTAAAACTAAAAAAAATATTTAAAAAAATACAAAACTCAATTTTGGGAAAAGAGAATATTCAACCAAGGTGAATATATTTTTTTCACTTCTATCAACCCTCTCCGTAGGGAATTGGGATCCTCCCCTTGAGGCCCCTCCTTCATTTCCTCCTTGTAGGGGCCTTCGGGTCCACTTTGAGGCTCAGTTTTGATAATCCGAACCGTTCATATTTTTAGATTTATTCAGTATATCATACCTGTAAAAAATCAAGTTGATCGAATATCATAAAGTATGTGTTCGGAAAACTGTTTATTAAAAAATAGTTTGTAGTCCCAATTTTCTGAACGCATACTTTCTGATATCCGATCAACTTGATTTTTTACAGGTATAATATACTGAATAAATCTAAAAATATGAACGGTTCAGATTATCAAAACTAGGCCTCAAAGTGGACCCGAAGACCCATGCAAGGAGGGAATGAAGGAGGGGCTCAAGGAGGGGATCTGGACTCCTCCGTAGGTGGGGCTCACATCATGCTAAGGGAAAACCTGTGATGTGAAAAGTTTACATTCGTAACATAACTAAGGCCAAGTTTGAAATGTGTCAAAAAAAAAAAAATAAATAAAATAAAAATAAATAAAAAATAAATTTAAAAAATTAAAAAGTTACTTAAAAAGTTAAAAAATTATTATTATTGGTCAAAAATAAAAAGTATGGTTGTACAGTTTCTAATTTCAATTTTTTTCTACACATTAATTTATATAATTTTTTAATACACATTTTTTCATAAAAAGTTAAAAAATTAACCCAAATAATCATATTTTTTTCCTCAACTTTTTAGTTCAAAAAGTCAAAAAATAAACTTATTTAAGATATGTCAAACAACCCCTAATTAGTGCGGAAGTAGGAATTCAAAACATTCACATTTAAATGGGTCCACTATAATTTAGGGATTGTTTGGAGTGTTTTAAATAAGTGTACTTTTTAATTTTTTAGATTAAAAAATTGAAAAGAAAAATATAATTGTTTGGGATAATTTTTTGTCTTTTTATAAAAAAAAATGTGTATTAAAATATTGTACAAAATGACAAAAATACATTTTTATCCCCACATGACAGAATCATCAGTGACAGACGACAGAGGAAAGTACGGCTGGGTTGAAAGGTGCATGAGGCTTCACGGATACTGTTCGGCTGTGGGGCCCACCAAGGGTCCCGTTTCGATAATCCGAACCGTTGAATGTGTAGAACTCGTTGAGTACTATATGCTCTTGAAAAATCACTTTAATTGGATATCGATAGCTATGTGATTAAAACAGTTTTGTATGTAATTAATGGATGGTGAAAAATAAATGGATGAAAAAAAATTTGATTCGATCACATAGCTATCTATATACGATCAACGTAATTTTTTGCAGGCATATAGTACTCGATGAGTTCTACACATTAAACGATTTGGATTATCAAAAACGGACCCGTGGTGGGCCCCCATTAGCCCAACATTACTCTCCAACTTAATAAATATACATCTAATTTTTTTTTGGATTCATTTGAACAGACCAATAAGTACTGAACCATCAATCAGTACCAACGCTGTCCAGTCATTGGTTGTATTAAAATATTGTGAAAATTAATTTTTTTATATTTTTAATTTATAAATAGTAATAATTTTTTAACTTTTTTAGTAATTTTTTGACTTTTAAATTTTTTCTGATATGACAAACCAGGCTTCAGTAGATTTGGAGTGATTTTTCAAATTCGTTATTTGGTTTTGAATTGAAAATTTGAGAATTCATTTTTCACGGATTGATTTGGAATTAAAATTCATGATTTCTAATTAGAACGGATTAGGTGTGTTTGGTAACGTTTACGTTTTCAGTTTATATTTACAAAAATTTTATAAACCGATTTTTGTTTATTTTTTGTTTATTTTTAGAAAAGGCAGATGGGTGGCGGGTGGTGATGGGTGGTGGTGGGTGGTGGTGGCAGATGGGTGATGGTGGCTGGTGGGTGGTGGTGGCAGGTGGGTGGTGAGTGGTGGTGGTAGGTGGTGACGGAAGACGGTGATGGAAAATGGTGGCGGATAGTGGCTAGTGTTGGGTGGTAAAAAAAAAAAATTGAAAATGGAAACACATTTTTTGTGTTTTCATTTTTTGGCCAAATTTATAAATTGATACCATTGATTTATAAATCAAAAATTTTACCAAACAAGTTTTTATTTGAGTTTTTAAAATTTTTATAAATATAAACAGAAAACTGAAAACGTAAGTGTTACCAAACGACACCTTTAAGCCATATACATAGAGGGTGTTTGTTTCAACTTTTCAGAACTAACTTATGACTTTTGGCTTAGAAAAAGTTATTTTGAACTGTTTGGTTAAACTTATTTCAAATAGCTTTTGATTCTAACAGCTTATTTTAACTCAAAAAAGCTGATTCTGAGAAGCTGCTCACCCCTTACTTCTAATTATCAGCTTCTGCTGTGGACATGTTAATTTATGGTTATACTCTTAAATTTTTTTATTTTTTATTTTTTTAAAAATAGAAAAAGACCCAATGGACTATAGATTATTATTATTATTTTTTATGAGAAATGTAGACAAACAAAAAATAAAAATTAATTGAAAAAGTTATTTCACAGCTTATTTAACAAACACTACTTAGCAATTTAAATCTATAATCTAACAGTTACACCAAACAGATTAACAACTTCTAATTAAAATTATAATATATAATCTATTAAGTTATAATGTATAAACTATTTTAACAATTATACCAAGGTCATAACATACACCTTGATACATAAAATCCTACTCTATTATATTGATTGGGCTGTTGACGTGAAATTATTGCTGTGTGACAGCGATGTTATTACTATTATTCTTGTTACTTTTTTTTAAGTTTAGTTTTATAATTATCACCGATAAGAGTTTTATACTTATTACATACTGAACAATTTGTTTTTTTATTAAATACTATATTTGTTTAAGTTAACGGTGAAATAATATGTATATTGTTTATGTTTTAAAAAAATCATAAATAGATTTGAGAGGATAATTTTTGGGAAAAATTGGGCCGAGCTTCGAGTTGGGTTTCGAGGCCCAAAACGTAGAGGACTAGGTAAAAGGGCCGTACTGAATACTCCGGCCTAGAAGGCAAGGTTACTCCGGCCTTGGGGAGACAATGTTACTTCGGCCCAAGGAGGTGAGTGTATTCCGGCTCAAGAAAAGATAGTTGCTTCGGCCCAAGGAGGAGTAAAGCTACTCCGGTCCAGAGGCAACTCGGAGTTAGGCCGGTCTCAGAGTTAGTCCGGTCGCAATTTGTTCTGGGAAGACCGGCTTCGAAATTAGTCCGATCATGACATACTCTGGCTAGGTCAGTCAGAACTTGCTACTTGGAAGTTTGGTTTAAACGCACCAAGGTTGAACAAGGGCAGCCGAAGTAATGAGTTAGAAGAGAAGACCGAGCTATGGATAGTTCGGCCTTCTCTGTGACTCAGCATAGCCAGTGTTATTTCGGTCGTGTGGTAATTCGGCTATGGAGAAAACCATCCCACTTGGTTTAAGCAGTGGGGGAGGGTGTAAAAGGATAAGCATTATCCTTTGGAGTATGAATCCTAGAAGGACTCTGCATGGAGAAATACAAGTCCTACCAGGATTGTGCCACGAGAAACTTATAAAAGCCTACAAGCATCACCTTGGAGGAGGTAATTGAACACAATCTTTCTGAGAACTTAGAGCTTTGTCTATTTGTCAAAGTTTTCTGACTTAGGCATCGGAGAGGTTTCCGGCACACACCCGCCGGCTAGCTCACGTTTGTGTTTTCAGGTGACAAAGCGACGTCGTACGGAGGAGCGTGGACTTGGTCAACAGGATTATACGAGGAGAATTATTTCCTCCCCGTACAAGATTAATATTGAAATAAAAATGTTATATTATTTTTTTTATGAACAAATTATGTGAAATCGTAGTTTCAAACCAAGTTGAACCGTGTTTAAATGGTTTGGTCATGATTTAAATGAATTAATTTGGTTCCAATTTTTATGGGATTGTAGACAATGAATTGCTTCTAATTTTATCCCAAATCGAATCAATTCGGATCATGCTCACCCTTAAACTCAATTATATTTTCTTATTGGATAAATTACAATCATCTCCCTTGAAGTTCTTGACAATTACACTAGTCTTCTCTCATTTATTTGAAATTACAGTGACCTTTTACTGTGACTAACAACGTTAATGAAAGGGTTAATTTAGTAATTTTAACATTATAGTTGTATTTTTGTTGATAAACATTTAATGTGTGATTATTATTTTGGTTATATCTTATGCGTGTTTGAATATCACTCATTTTTTTTAGCTATATATGTATGAGTTTTCTTCTTTTTAAATTTTTTTTTAATATTCTAAAAAAATATAATTTAGAGAATTGACCTACTTTTCAAACTATTTAGGAAATTAACCTACTTTTTGAAATCGCATTTTCAAAATTTTGAAATTGAAATTGTATTTTGCACGTGTAATTTCACCTTGAAATCGCATGTTGAAAATACAATTTCAATTTAAAATTGCATTTTCAAAATATAATTTAAAAAAATATGTTAGTTTTCCAAATAGTTTTGCATTTTCATTGTGCCTTTGAGATTGCATTTTCTCATTTCTTTGAAATTGCATTTTCATTGTGCATTGGAGATGTCGGCCGAGGTGTTATGTGGGCGAGTCATGTTTGCCAAGATGATTGCGACATTGGCGAGATTCAATGTAGTAATACCGAAATTCGAGATATTTGAATAAGGGATAAGAGTCCTAGATAAGTGAAGGCTCTTAGTCTGGATAAGGATAAGGCTCTTGAGGAGTTTATCCCTATCTACCTGAGAGTCTGAGATAAGCATTGCGTTTGAATCCTATGAAGTAAGACTTCTAGAGGACTAGGACACTGTTGAATATAAAAGTACGGCACCATCGTGGGCCTAAGGTACGCTTTCTTCTAGCAGTTTTGTACTTATTTGATATCATTGAAAGATAAGTTAACTACCTTGATCGTCTGAGTGTCTCAGGAGGTCGAATGGTTAGCTTAATCTATTCTACTGCGTACTCTTCAGTTAAATTCTCTATTCAGTTGTGTGGTCGAAAATCAATATCCACACATTCATCTCATATCCAAAACCCCTCAAAGCTCATCCTAAAACTTCTGCATGGAAGCTAATTCGCAAGCTCGTAGAATGTGCTGTATCAAATGAACTTCACCTTTTTTTAAAAAAAAATGTAATCACCATATATAGGATTGTGGATAAATTTAAATTTTTTGAAAAAAAAAACATTAAAATATATAAAAATTTGAATAAATATATGAAGTATATATTAAAATTTTGATTTTTTTAATATCTTTATTCATATCTTAACCAACTTCAGTGGTAATTAACAAGAGCCCTTGTGATATATAAAGTGTCGTATCATTTAATAAATAAATATAATCAATTATTAAAATTTAAACATTAATATTAGCATAATTATATTATTTAAATGTTGGTGACACTAAAGATTTTACTTAAAAAAAATTATCAAACACTCACATAAATGTGAGTTTCACACTCATTCAATACTTATGTGTGTGATTTAATAATTTTTTTTAGGAAAATTTTTTTAAAAAAAAATGTAATCACCATATATAGGATTGTGGATAAATTTAAATTTTTTGAAAAAAAAAACATTAAAATATATAAAAATTTGAATAAATATATGAAGTATATATTAAAATTTTGATTTTTTAAATATCTTTATTCATATCTTAACCAACTTCAGTGGTAATTAACAAGAGCCCTTGTGATATATAAAGTGCCGTATCATTTAATAAATAAATATAATCAATTTTTAAAATTTAAACATTAATATTAGCATAATTATATTATTTAAATGTTGGTGACACTAAAGATTTTACTTAAAAAAAATTATCAAACACTCACATAAATGTGAGTTTCACACTCATTCAATACTTATGTGTGTGATTTAATAATTTTTTTTATATCCTTAACATTTTTTGATTTATATAGATTATAATTTCTTTTGAGAAGCTAGTTAAAAGTTAAAAATCAGTTTTTAATTCATTTTAAGTCATATCATCTTTTACATTTTTTTTATATATTTTCTTAAAAAAATTTCAAAAAATCAAAAAATTAAAATTTAACCATCTTCTTAAAAATTTAACCATATTCTTAAAACAATAAAGATTGAGAGTCCTAATTTTAAAACTCTAAAGAGAACTCTAATAATGTGACAAAGAGTGGGCTCACATGTGAGGTGCGTATCTATATTTTTGTTTTTTTTTTGTTTTTTATTTTTTTTCTCTTACCACATCACTAAAATTTTCTTTAAAACTCCAAAATTAACACTCCTTATCATTATTGGCTTCGTTTGAAAAGTGAGTTGACTTTTTTGACTTTTTGGCATTTTTGACTATTTTAGCCTGGGATTAAAAAGTTTGGTTTGTGAAAGACTTTTGATTTTTTTTGATTTTTTTATGAGAAAAATATGTAATAATTGTGAATTAAATGTGATGTTTTGTCTTATTAAACTAAAAAAATTATTTTATTATTATTATTTTTTGGGACTATAATAGAAAAAAAAAACTAACTTTTGACTTCCCACGCGAAGCCATTCACTGTGTTTGGTTTGAGTTTTCTGGATTAAGTTTTTTGAAAACTGAGTTTTTTTATTTTCGTGTTTTTTTGTTTTTAGTGAATATTTTTAAAATTTTAAACATTTTTTTTTTACTTTTTTAGATGCACCTTACTTAGATGTGTCTAAAAAGTAAAAAAAATTGTGAAAAAATATTTTAAAAAATTAAGAAATACATAAAAATACAAAAAATATACTAAATTCTTGTATTTTTTTATATTTTTGGTATTTAGTGAATTTTTAAAAGATTTTTTTTACAATTTTTTACTTTTTAGGTGTATTTATGTTAGGTGTGCCAAAAAAGTAAAAAATTTGCATAAAATATTAAAAAAATTCAATAAAAATAAAAATTACGAAAAATAAAAATATAAAATTTTTTAAAAATTATTTTTAAAAAATGAGAAGCAAGCAAAGTGATTGCATCCTAAAATTCAACTTATACATCCTTACCACCGACACTAACACAAACAATCTAATAAGCAGCTAAGCAATAAAGTCTTGCACGAATGGGGTCCACCGACTTTTCCACAAATAACGAAAGGACATTCCTCCCCCGGATGGTACAACTGTTGCACCAAGGATCCTCTAGAGTGTTTTTTTCCTAAAGTTTTCTAAAGTGGTGTATTGTGTGGTTGAGATTTATTGTTGAAAAATTGATGTGACTTGTCATTAAATCTCAACCACACAATGCATCACTTTAGGAAACTTTAGGAAAAAAAAACTCTAGAGGATCCTTACTCCAACTGTTGTACACAGCTTCAATTTGAGACTTCATCTACTAATTAATTACGAAAATATTACACAACACCAATCACCTTCTTTGTTCCAATTTTTGAACTCAAACTTTATAAAAATTAAATTTTTTATTTTTAATAATTTTTTAAATATTTGAAATAAATTTATACTTTTTAAATACACTTTATTTATATATATCTAAACAAGTAAAATATTTGTAAAAAAAACTCAATAAATACATTAAAATATGAAAATATACCAATTTTTGTATTTTTTTTATATTTTTGGTATTTACTGCGTTCTTTTTTAAATTTCACAAATATTATATTTTTAAATATATTTACATTATATGTATTTAAAAATTAAAAAAAAAGTCAATAAAACTAAAAAAATATTTAAAAAAATACAAAACTCAATTTTGAGAAAAGAGAATATTCAACCAAGGTGAATATATTTTTTTATCACTTCTATCAGCCCTCTCCGTAGGTGGGGCTCACATCATGCTAGGGAAAACCTATGATGTGAAAAGTTTATATTCGTAACATAACTCATTGGTGCGGAAGTAAGGAATTCAAAACATTCACATTTGAATGGGTCCAGTTTAATTTAGGCTTATTTGAGAAAGATGGTAAAAAGTAGTTTTTTGGCTTTTAATTAAGTTTTTGGCTTTTTTAGACAAATGATTTAGGAAGTTGGTAAAAAATGACTTTTGACTTTTTTGATTAATATTTGTTTATGATGTCAAATCATAATAAAATGACTAAACTACCCTCATTTATTTAAAATATTTACAACTTCACCTATGTAACACATTTTGACCCATGAGGGGTAAAATTATAATTTCACCGTTGGCTAAAAACTAACTTCCCAAATGAAAAAAAAAAGCCAAAAAAACTAACTTTTAACTTTTGCTATTAACCCAAGGGGTTGTGGCATTGTGGTAAAGCCTTGGGGTTTAAGCCCCAAGGTCACAAGTTCAATTCCCCTCCTTGGGCCAATCTCCTGGGCGAAGCACTGTTGGTTAGGAGGTTGGACCTCAAGGATGCCTAATTAGCTACTTGGTGTGGGTTTAATGCTCCCCCGCTGTGCGAGTCCTGACTTAATTGGAGCTTGCTGCCTTGGACCTGCGAGAGGGTGGGAGGATTTTCCTGTAACAAAAAAAAAAAAGTGGCTAAAAACTATGTGGCCAAAATAAGCCTTAGCCTTGGTTTGGTAAATATATTTGCACTAAATAAGCACTTAAGAATAAAAAAAAGTCACAAAATTATAAAATAACAAAATATTAGATTTTTGATGCAAAATTATCAAATTGACCTATATCTAAACAAAAAGTAAAAAAAGTATCATTTCTAAGTGGAGGGCAATTTTGTTATTCCAATGCAAAAAAGCAAAAAAACCAAACAAAAAAACCAAACGAATAAAAAAGTTTCAGGCTAAAAAAATCAAAAAATCAAGTTTGCCAAACTTAGTAAATTTGGAGTATTTTTTTAAATTCGCTAGTTGGTTTTGAATTGAAAATTTGGGAATTCATTTTTAAAATTCATGATTTTTAATTAGAATCAATTTGAATCGTATGCAACCTAAGCCATATACATGACATCCACCTTAATACATAAAATCCTACTCTATTATATTGATTGGGCTGTTGATGTGAAATTGTTGCTGTGGACAGTGATGTTATTACTATTATTCTTGTTATTTTTTTTTTAATTTTAGTTTTATAATTATTATGGATAAGAGTTTTATATTTATTACATATTGAGTAATATATTTATTTATTAAATATTATATTTGTTTAAGTTAATGATCAAATTTATTTATTAAATATTATATTTGTTTAAGTTAATGATCAAATAATATGCATGTTGTTTGTGTTTTAAAAAATCATAGATAGAATAATATTGAAATAAAAATGTTATATTATTTTTTTATGAATAAATTATGTGAAATCGTTGTTTCAAACTAAGTTGAACCGTGTTTAAATGGTTTGGTCATGATTTAAATGAATTGATTTGATTCTAATTTTTATAGAATTGTAGACAATGAATTGCTCATAACTTTATCCCAAATCGAATCAATCCGGACCATGCTCACCCTTAAACTCAATTATATTTTCTTATTGGGTAAATTACAATCATCTCCCTTGAAGTTCTTGACAATTACACTAGTCTTCCCTCATTTCTTTGAAATTACAGTGACCTTTTACTATGACTAACAGCATTAATGAAAAGGTTAATTTAGTAATTTTAACATTATAGATGTATTTTTGTTGATAAACATTTAATGTGCGATTATTATTTTGATTATACCTTATGTGTGTTTGGATATCACTCATTTTTTTAGCTATAAATGAATGAGTTTTTTATTTTATTTTATAATATTCTAAAAAAAATACAATTTAGAGAATTGACCCACTTTTCAAACTATTTAAAAAATTAACCTACTTTTTGAAATCACATTTTGAAAATTTTGAAATTGAAATTGTATTTTTCACGTGCAATTTCACCTTGAAATCGCATGTTGAAAATACAATTTTCAAAAAGTGAAATCCATGTCATCATAAATTGCATTTTCAACATGCGATCGCATGTTGAAAATGCAATTTCAATTTAAAATTGAATTTTCAAAATGTGATTTTAAAAAGCAGGTTAGTTTTCCAAATAGTTTGAAAAGTTGATCAATTTTCTAAATTCTTTTTTAGAATATTTAAAAAAAAAAAAACTCATATATGTATTCTATAATAACATATTGTTACGATAAAAGTGATGATGAAATAAATTAAAAAATTAATTACATTAACATAAGAGAAGTTGTTTGGTAGTTTTTAATCAATACTTGAAATCATACACTTCAGTTGTCTTTAAAAAATAAGATAAAATTGATGAGTATCACTATCTAAATTAATAAAAATCAAATTGATACACCATATGTATTTATTTGAATAGTATTAAATAGCATTTTTAAATACTCATGTGGTTTGACGGTAAATAAATAAATATATATATGTATATATAATTTATTGCATTACATATATATAATTTATTGTATTTTTCATTTGGTTTCAATAATTCATACTAATTTGTTTACCTAAAAAATGTTAATTTATAGATAAACACTTCAAATGTTATACTAACCAGACTGAAATTTCCGTATATGCTAATTTAACAATTAATCACTTATTTTCGCCCAAAACAAAAAGAAAAAAAAAAGAAGAAGAAAACATTTGTCAAACTAATGGTTAACTAACAAAAAGGGAGAATTTGTAAATCAAAAGCAAACCTTAAGTGAGGTTACTAGGTTAGTGTAATTTTAGAAATAGAAGGGGAGGCCAGTGTGAATGCTAGAAATCTTAAGGGAGGTTAGTTAATTTACCCTTTCTTTTTTTTATTATTTTTATAGAAATTACAATTAAAAAAAATGACTTTTAAAGCAAATAATTACAAATATGTAGAGAATAAAATAATAATTGTAATAAGAATGGAAAGACAAAAAAGAAGCAGCTTCTCTCAAGATTCTATCTTCTCTATACTTCTCAGGATTTTACTTTGAGACGGTCTTATAGGACCTACAACGATGTTTTGAACCGTTCATCTTATAATTCTCAAAGAGAAGCATATATATGCAAAAAAAAAAAAATTAACTAGATCGAACATGAAAAGACATGCTAACATGTCATATTTTATTTTATAAAATAGACGATTTTAGTTTAAAATAATATTTACTATCAATTTTATAAAAAAATAAAAATACAATTAATTAATATATCTATTGCTATGTAATTAAATTAATTTTTGACATTTACATTTTTTTTTTTTTCCTTCAAAGCCTACTGAAGGAATAGTTTGAATTACCGTTGTGGTCCCTTGAAACTCAGGAAATGGAGTTTTGAGAGATATGCAAATGATGAAATCTTCAAGAGAGTTGCTCAGGAAAATAAATAAATAAATAAAAATTCAAAAGGTTGAATCCCTTCCTTGAATTTACCAAAAATGGCCTCATTTCTCTTTGTCACTTCTCTATTCTCTTTCTTCTTATTCCATTTTTCTCTACAACTCTGGCAACCATCACTTGCTACTGACCTCTTATCTCTACTGTTTCTTCCCATTTTAGCCATTTCCCCACCTTTCCACATTGTTATCCATCACTCCAATTCAATTCATCTCCTTTCACTCCCAATCCTCACCGACAATTCTTTGCCCTTAGCATTGTCTCCTGCCATCGTTATGACACCCCCCCTCTTATACCACAACTACCACAAAAAGATAGTGATTATGATATTGAGAGATGCCCCCAATTGATGTGAGATTCAAAATGTTTACAAAATCAAGATTACCAGAGAGTATAAAGGGTTGAGTTGGCGTAATGGGCTTTAGATGGTGCTTAGTAGGTATGAACGAGAGAGAGAAGGGAAAGGGTTGGGGGTGATGAAGAGAATCGGATCCACACCTTGTTCTTTCTTCTTGACTCTTTACTTATCGGGTTATTTGGGTTCAATTTTAATAATTCGAATTGCTTATATTTTAAAATTTGTTAAGTATATTATAACTGTAAAAATTCAAATTGATCAGATATTAGAAATTATTTGTTCGGATTATCGAACTAAAAATTATTTTCTAAAAAAATTTAATAAATAATTTTCAGAACACATCTTTTCTGATATACTATTAATTTAATTTTTTATAAATATAATATATTTAATAAATTTTAAAATACTAACTATTTAAATTATTAAAATTAATGTCGATCTAATGCCCAAGCAAATAAAAAGTAAAGGGAATTGGAGTTGGCTAGGACAGAAAGAATGACAAGGAGTTGACCACAATGGGAGAAGGAGTAGGGGTGGCAGAGATGGTATGGGAGGGATGCCGACGGTATGTAGTAGCTGTCAGAGTTGCTAAGGAAAAGGAAAAAGAAGAAAACAGATTGAGAATAAAAAATAGAGAAGTAGGACATTTTAATAAATGATTTAAGAGTATCTTTCCTCATTAACTTGGGCTGGTTTGGCATGGCAGGTTAAAAAAAAAAAATTAAAAAAATTATTATCTTATTTAAGTTATATTATCTTATTTAAGTTATATTATTTTTTTAACACACATTTCAAATCTAATTTAGGGGGTGTTTGGAAAAAAAAAAATAGCCCAATTTAGGCTAAAATTTACAAAAAGACAAAATAAGTTAAAATAGCTAATAAGACAAAATATCACATCAAACCCATAATCATTTCACTTTTTCTTTCACAAACATCACATCCAACCACAAAAAAATCTAATCATCTTTCCAAACACAAAAATTTTAACCTATTAAAATAGCCAAAAACTAAAATAGCCTACTAAAATAGCCTACTAAAATAGTCACTTCCCAAACGAAGCCTCAAACTCAACTTATATTTCATAAAAAGTCAAAAAATACATTTATTTAGATCATTCCAAACAACTCCTTATTTTCATTCATAGGGCTCGTTTGTTATATCTTAAAAAAATTAAAAAATTAAAAGATCACTATCTTATTTAAATCACATTATTTTATTTAAGTCACATCATTTTTCTATCACTTCACTTTAAACTCAATTCATACGCAATTCATATTTCATAAAAAGTCAAAAAGTGTAATAATTATTGTTTCATCAAATTAATGAAAAAATATTTTTTTTATTAAATTTGAAAAAATAAAGCATTAGAAAAGATTTATTTTTTATTTTTTATTTTTTTAACATCAAATTTGATAAAAAAAAAAAAGTGAAATTTGGGATAAGAGACAAATTTGTAAAAATATTTTGATGAAATAATTAAAGTAGTTCACATCAAATTAAATTTTTTATTCAAATTTAAAATTAAATTAAATAAAAAAAACAGTGCACGATTGAAAATACTCAAAGCATAAATTCCAACCCTTTGTAATGTTTCTCTTTGCACCACTATAATTACTGGTCTTGTTTGGTTTACTTTTGATAAATAAATTTTGGAGAAATTTTTTTAAAATTTTGTTTAGTTTAGTGATTTAAAAAAAATCGAAAAATCATTTTTTTTCTCATACACATCAATCAATCATTTTTTCAGTCTCTTCTTTTATTCTTAATCACTTTTTCTCTTATACACATTTACTCAAATACAACAAAATATCAAATCATTCTAAACTCTCATACTTCAAAATTATTTTCAAAATATATAACCAAACAAACTAAAAAAATTTTTAAACTCTCTCCTTAAAATCTTTTTTAAAAATTTAATTCCCAAAACCAAACTAAACATAACATATTGTTCTCCACTCATTTGTAATTGTTTGCCCTAAATGCCAATTTTATTTATTTATTTATTTATTTTTGTATTTCTTTTACTTTTGTTCCCACAGAAGGAAAGAAAGAAAAAGGAAAGGAGAAAATTCCTATTCTCCTTTGAACGCGGGAAAGTAAAACATTTACTTAATTCGCAAAGTCCTTTTGCTTAAAGCATAAACGCCACCGATTAACTGGCCCAAGCAAATCACACACATTTTGCGATGGAGACACAGCTAGGGAGAGAGAGAACTGTTTTTATCTTGAGATAGAGAAAGTCCTTAATTAGACACGGAGCTACATAGAGAAAGAAAGCTAAATAGAAAGTGACAACATTCATCAATACAGAGAAAAGTGAAGGGGAAGAGCCTCCTAATTAGAGAGAGAGAGAGAGAGAGAGAAAGAGGGGCATGAGGTTGTTCACAGCAAAGGCCAAGGGCAGCAGTGAAGGTTGGGGTATGGGTTTCCTTCTAGTGCTCTTCCCAGAAGATGAAACCATTGATATCAAGAAGAAGAAGACCGATCTCTTCTCTTCTTCTTCAACAACATCATCTTCATCATCATCTTCTTCATCTTCCAGTTCTTTCAAATCAATCATCAACAGTACTCTTAGACGCACCCCTTCTAGCCTCCTCATCTCCAGAGCCCAGTCCACCATCTCCATCTGTGCTCTCCTCATCTTCATCACCCTCCTTCTCTTCACTCTCTCCACCTTCGAACCCACCACAACCATCACTCACTTCACTTCTCGCAGACAATTGTCTTCAAATCCCCCATTTCTATACAAACCCAACAAAAGGCTCTCACAATCTCCATCGTGGTACAACATTTTCTCTCGCTATTCACATCACAAATCTGAAATTACAACAACCACAACTTCGCATGCTTTGCAAGGAATGGGCACTCTGTATAGAAGAGGCACAAAGGCCATGAATGATTTGATTGTGGCTCATGTTTTGGAGTCCGTGAAATCACAAGAACTTCGATTGTTTCTGAGACTCTTGCACAGGTCTGGTCTCACTTCGAGATCAGACCTCGTCCTCATCTTCCCCTCTCAATCCCATTCGGCTGATTTCGAAACTGTAATTCGAGAAGAGAACGAGTCATTCTCCGAACTCGTTCATCGAAATCGGAAACGCAACGGTACTTCTAAGCACTCGGCGGCGAGTTTTGATGTAACCCAGTTCGTGAAATCGAGCAAGAAGGAGAAGGAATGGGGAGAACCAATCTGGGGTAGAAGAATTCGAAGCAATTTCAGCGAAATCGGTGAGGCTGAGTCGACTCGGTTGAGTTATGGGTCGGTGGTGAGTTTTGTGGTCGATGAGCTTGACCCAGAAAACTCACTAGCTGGGTTTTTCGACCATGTTTCAATGAGTCTGAGAAGATGGGCTTGTTACCCAATGCTACTCGGTCGAGTTCGTAGAAATTTCAAGCACATGATGCTAGTCGATGTGAAAGAAGTGTTGATAATCGGTGACCCACTCGGCCGAGTCAGGACTCGGAGTCCCGAGTCAGTTCATTTATCAACTGAGTCCATCACACCCAGCAACAACAAACATGGAAAGAAAAACTCGGTCAAAACTCAGTCCCACTCGCAGAAACCGGTGAACTCGGCAGTGATAATGGGCGGAGCTCGGGGAGTTCGGCGGTTGGCAAACGCGATGCTGACGGAGATTGTCCGATTCACAACTCAACAAAAGAGGAAGAACTTGGTGACCGAGTCAGGACTCTTTAACCAACTCGTTGGCAATGAATTCATATTGAAGAATGTGAATGTGAATTTGTTCACATCGGCCGAGTCAATCCCTAATGAGAGTTCACTCATCCGGTTGAACTCAAGCCCAGGTTCCTCCTTGTCTTTATCAAATTATACGATGATTCGGCGTGGTAATAGCAATATAGATATAACTTCTACGATTGAGAAGCTAGTGTGTTCGCTAGAGGTAGATTCTTCTGTTTATAGTGATTGTTAGTAGGCCTAATAAATAAATTAAATTATAGAGAACGTTGTAATTAGAGATTTTTACAATTTTTTTTATTTCATGATATATGTTCATACCATGTATAAAATTTAATAAAACTTTGTGGTTTGGTGTTGAAATGTTGGTTATCAATAATATAACTTATCATTCTGATGTATCAAAGAATAAATAAAATTGATATAACTTATCGTTGGAGAAATGTTATGGGATGGCCACCTTTTTAGAAATGGTATTTTAATTAATTTTTTATACGAATTAATTAGATTAAATCTACAATTTTAAAGTTAGAGTGATCACTAACTTGTTTGGTGTAATTTTTAATAAGTTCAAAATTAATAATAATTTTTTTTTATTTTTTAAAAAAAGCTAATTCTGATGTATCAAAGAATAAATAAAATTGATATAACTTATCGTTGGAGAAATGTTATGGGATGGCCACCTTTTTAGAAATGGTATTTTAATTAATTTTTTATACGAATTAATTAGATTAAATCTACAATTTTAAAGTTAGAGTGATCAAATTTTTAATAAGTTCAAAATTAATAATAATTTTTTTTATTTTTTTAAAAAAGCTAAACGCTCACTTATTAATGTTTCAATTTATTTAAGTTATCGGTCTCTGGTATAAAATATTATTGCATAAATTTCTTTAAAAAGGAAATAGAAATAAAGTTATAAATAATCCATATATTACAGCCAAAGGGCTAAAATGATATTAAAAGATTGGTTTGGAAATAAGTTATTTTAATAAATTTTTTTTATTAAAATATAAAGTGAAAAAAATTAGAATGTTTAGAATATTTTTTAATTTTTTATTAAAAAATTATGGACAAAATAGATAGAAAAATGAATATTTAACTTTTTTTTGTGATTATTTAATTATTTGATTTTTTTTTACAACTTTTTGACTATTTTTTAAACTTTCCAAACTTATCATAAATGTTTATTGAAAATTATTTTTTAAATTTTTAATAAAAATATATACAAATAAAATAAAAAACATAAAGAGTGAATTGGTGATAAATCCAATCTAAAGAGTATATAAGACATTAAGTCCAGTAGATATTCTTTATTGGTGAGAGATTTGCGATTTGTAAAATAGTTTGACAAAAATCTTACAAAATATTTTATTTTTAATTTTACCCGTTGACTTTTATTTTATATGTTTGATTTTTCACTAATTAAAATTGGTCGGTGAAATAGTGTAGTCGGCCGGTCAAAAAATTTTGACCGACTTGCTAAAAATTTGGTTGGCCTGCTACTATTCATGCACCATTTGGCTGGCTGACGTGGCCCCCTGAGAAATCTTCGTATTGTACCTTTTTTGCCATTTTTTTTTTTTGTTTTTTTTGTTTTTCACCCTTCTCTTGAGAAAATTAACAAGCTGACTAATTTCTTGGCTGGCCGGCTGATTATTTTGGCCAAGAGAGGACAGATCGCGGTAGCGGAGGAATTGACAACGACGAGAGAGAAAAAGAGAGAGAGGAGGGAAATGTGTGAAGGGGTGTGACTGCTAGGTTTGGACCGTGTAGATGACATATATAAGGGTAGTTTAGTCATTTTGTTTGAATTTGTCTTTTTAAACAAAATATTTGAATGTCTCAACTTTGATCAAATAAAATTAAAAATTAAATTTATAGATCGACTATCCAAAAATAAATTGACAGTTATGTGTATATATATATATTTTACTTAGAAACTTATATTTCCAATCATAGAATGTGGTGTTTTGAGAATTTAATAAAAAAATTAATTTTTTTTACTTTTTTAACTTATTTTGTTGTTTTATAAATAAAAAATTATAAAAATAATGTGACTTAAAATAGATAAAAAATTAAAAATTAACTTTTTATTTTATTTCCAAAACAGCCCAATGTTTCCAAACATATTCGTTTGAAAATTAATTTTTTAGTATTTTTTTAATTTTTTATAATTATCACTTATATTTGATGACAGTCAAATCAGGTGCAGTTGTATTACCAAAGAGAGAGCGGTTGGTCCATCAAAATGGTTCAATTGTGTAGCATGTGATCTTCCATCAATGCACTCGCTATTAGTCAAAAAAAATCATTAATAACCAATCAATTTTTATCTTATCATAAGCGCCACATGGTGTTCTCATAGAGGAGCACCACAATAGTGAAACTAATCACTGCCCTCCATTTCTTCGACACCTATAGATACAGGGGTATTTTGAAAAGATGATAAAAAATTAATTATTTAACTTTTTTAGATAATTTTATTTTTTTTATAAATTATGTGAAAAGTGATATAACTTAGGGCTATTTTGAAAAGTTGACTTTTAGTCTTTTTTTTTGGTTTGTAGTAAAAGTAAAAAATTAGCTCTTTTGTCTTCTTTTTTTTTCATTTGGGAAGTTAGTTTTTAGCCAAGGGTGAAATTACAATTTTACCCTCATGGATTAAAATATGTTACATAGATGAAGTTGTAAATATTTTAAATAAATAGGGGTAATTTAGTCATTTTATTATGATTTGACATCATAAAAAACATTAATCAAAAAAGTCAAAAGTCACTTTTTACTAACTTCCGAAATATTTTAAGCTTTTGACTTTTTTAAACAAATGATTTGGAAAGTTAGTAAAAAGTGACTTTTGACTTTTTTTTATTAATGTTTGTTTATGATGTCAAATCATAATAAAATGACCAAACTATCCCTATTTATTTAAAATACTTATAACTTCACCTATGTAACACATTTTGACCCATGAGAGTAAAATTATAATTTCACCGTTGGCTAAAAACCAACTTCTCAAATAAAAAAAAAGACAAAAAAATCAACTTTTAACTTTTACTACAAACCAAAAAAAATTGACTAAAAATCGACTTCTCAAAATAATTCTTAAAATAAATAAGCTTTTCAAAAAAACTCCATAGTAATCACATTGTTTTCATGATTTGATCTAACGGTCAGGATCATTTCTTTAACACTATCTTTGACAAAACGATTTTCATGTTCTCGTCAACCAGTACTCTATAAATATATGGATGGAAGAGAGGAGAGAGATCTACGGGAGGGAGAGAGAGAGAGAGAGAGAGTAAGCAAGGGTGTGGGCGTGATTTAGTGCTGCTTTTTATAAAGAGTAAAAATAAAAATTAAAAAACTGAGGGCGTGATTTGGTTTGGTGCTTCTTTCTAGAGACAGAGAGAGAGAGAGAGAGAGAAAGAGAGAGAGAGAGTCATGGAGGGAATGTGATGCAACTGCGCTTAGGGGGGGAGTGTGGGTGAGCGCATTGATTAAACCCATGTGCTTGGATGTTTCCACCGCGTTTGCATTTGTGCTTTAAAAATGGAGAGACAGAGAGAGAGAGAGAGAGAGGGGGAGGGGACAGAATAAAAATTGGTTTGGAATGTGGTTGATTTTTTGATTTTTTTTAATTATTTTAATTTAAGATTAAAAAGTTTTATTTATGATAATAGAGAGAGAGAGAGAGAGAGGGGGAGGGGACAGAATAAAAATTGGTTTGGAATGTGGTTGATTTTTTTATTTTTTTTTAATTATTTTAATTTAAGATTAAAAAGTTTTATTTATGATAATTTTTTTTAGTTTTTTTTTTTAATTTAGAATTAAAAAATTTCGTTTAAGATAATTTTTTTTAATTTTTTTGACTTTTATATGAGAAAAAATAAATTAAATGTGATATTTTATCGTATAAGACTATTTATTCTCAATCTTTATTTCAACAGAAATAATAGAGACCCTATTTTCCTTTACACTTCACAATCTCTCTACAAATACATGTCAATGAATGAGTGATGGGAGGAAAAATAAATAAAAAAACATAAAAAAAAAAAAAATTTATTCAATTCTAATACATTAAAAAAAAAAAAAAAAAAAAGCACTGATAAAATACTTATGGTAAAAGAAAGGAAAAAAAAAAAAAAAAAAAAAAAAAAAATTTTTCAATTTTAAAAAATTAAAGGGGGGGGGGAATTTCAAAAAAAAAAAAAAAAAAAGTAAAGTATCAACCTTTTTTTTTCTTTATTCCAAACGGGCCTTAAAACGAGTTAGCTTTGTTTTGCTTTTAACTTTGCCAGCCTTGTCCAACCAAATTAATATGGAAATAAATAGAGTGGAGTGGTACAATTAAAAAATTATATTTTTAAAAAATATTATATTAAAAATATATAAATAAATAAGATAATATTAAAATAATTACATAATGATTTTTTTTCTTTTTTATTTATTTTTTTTTTCTTTTTTATTTTTACAAGTTGACACCGGAAAAACTTTCACCACACGACACTTCCATCATTATAAAAATGATATTTATTTTTTCACTTTTTAACTGAAATACAATTTTCCTTGTTATATTTATCTCTGGTGTTATCCACGGGTACTGTTAATTGTATTGATTAACCAAATTTAAAATAATTATAGATTATGATATGTAATTTTATATATATATATATATATATTAGGACATCCTATCACAAATTAACATAACTTTACCACAAAAGAAAATTGATAAAAAATCTACTTTAACAATTGTCTAATGCATTAGATCTGGGGATATTTTTTTGTTAATGAGAAATTTACACTTTGTAAAATAGTTTGTAAGAAGTCTTGGAGAATATTTTGTTTTGAATTTTACCCTTTGATTTTTATTTATTTATTTGACTTTTTGTTGACTATTTATTTAAATTTATATTTATCTGTTAATTTTTTTATTTGTTAAAATTATTTTCTATCTGTTTAAATTTGTTATGAAAAAGCTGATGAAGTGTTTGTTGGAAATAGTTATAAAATTCTTGGTAAAATCAGAATTTTTTCTTAAATTTGGTCTAATTTTTAGGTGGGCCCCGTACATCGATTTACGCGGGTCAAAGTGGTAACGCGTTATATGTCGCGTTGTGATTCACGTGATATATTTGGTTACTCAAAACCATTGCCGAGTGAATGGGAAATTGAAGCCAAAGTGTGCTCCATGGAAATGAAGTTTTGGTGGAAAATCCTTAAAGGTTTGAATAAGACTTGTCCCACGTTAATTTGGTAGGAAGTTTTGAATGGGTTTATAAGGCATGGGTTTGGTACTTAGGGTGTGCCCCAAGGGGTACCCAAGTATTTTAGAGAGGAAGGTTATGGGCAAAATAGGCTAGACCCATTGGACTCAAAAATCACCACGCGCGCTGCCGCCGCCGTTTGTCCGGGCTGGACTGGGCTTGGGCGCGTGTGCGTGTGTGAGGTTGGGTTGGGCTTGGCTGGCCCAATACCTATCTTTTTGGGCCAAAAACTTTTGAATTTAATTTTATTTTTGGTAAAATAAAATCCAGAATTTAAATTAAATCGGAAATAAACTGGTCCGGTTTTACTGTACATCCAAAGCCCTTCCCGTTTTTTATCTGTTTGAATTATGAACCCAACATATTCAAATCTGTTTGAATTCAAAACTAACAGGTTCATACCTGTTTAATTCAAAACCTACAACCACAATTACATCTATAAATAGGACAACCCTCATTTGATGTTTGATTCATTCAGAAATTTCGTATTTCACCTCTGCAAATCCTATTCTTCATTTTGCTGCATTTTATTTTTGTGAGAGAGAGTATAAACACTTAGCGTGTTCGACGAACGAATAAATTGTAGTGCTTCTTTTATTCGTTGATAGATCATTTCATCCTGGGAGATAGACGCCCACATTCTAAAAACACCGAGGAGAGGACGAATCTGTTTTAAGGACACAGTGTCAAACACTGGACTTGATCAGATTATAATTCAAAAAAATTAATCAAGTAAGTTATTTAATTTATTTTCGGTGTTTTATTATTTATTTAAATCAGATTTTTAATTTTGTTTTTGTAACAAAATAAAATTTGTTTTTATTTATTTATTTATTTTTATTTCAAGTTTGATTTTTGTAATCAAACAAATTCTCTTCTTTCCTTTATTTCTTTTATATTCTGTTTGTTATTAAGTACACAAACTGAATTAATTAATTACAGTGAAGATTGTCCAACAATCTTAAGACAGAACGTTTTTTGGTATCTTCATTGTATTTAATTTTCTGATTTCATAAAGATATATTCTGGTTGAAAAAATAAATAGTAATTTATGCTATTTGACAGATAGTAATAATATATTGTCTCTTTTCTTTGACAACTAGTAGTAGTAATATACCAGTGTCATTAACAAGGCCTTGTTTGGTTTGTATTTGAGAAACATGTTTTGAGATAAAAAGTACAAAAATTTGTTTGGTTTGTTTTTTTTTTTAAAAGATGTTTTGAAAAATTATTTTGAGAAAGAGTTTTGAAAAAAGTGATTGATTTGATGTGTATGAAAGAGAGATTTGTTTGGAAAATTTGTAAACCAAACAAGTTTTGGAAAAAAAATTTGGAAAAATTTGTTTGGTTTGATTACTTTTGAAAACTTATTTGTAGAGAATTTTTCCCAAAATTTTTTGAGAAACACAAACCATTATTTTTCTAGTTTTAGTAACAAGGAAAATAAAATTATTTTGTATTACACTTTATTTTCTGGTTTTAGTAACTAGAAAATTAATTTGAGTTTTAATTTTTTTATGATTTTTGTAATCGGAGATTATGGCTACTACAACTGAAACTGCAACTGGTAGTGGTACTTCGATTGTTACACCAACACCGGTCCCTATCCAGAACCATGTTCATGTACCAATCAATCATAGAGAAAAACCGGAGAAATTTAACGGTACTAAATTTAAGAGATGGCAGTAGAAGATGCTGTTCTATCTTACAACCCTAAATTTGGTCTGGTTTCTCCATGAAGAGGCTCCAGCACTTAAAGAGGATGAAAGTGATCGGCAAGTTGTTGCCGTTGTAGATGCTTGGAAATATTCAGATTTCTTGTGCAGAAACTACATCCTTAATGGCCTTGATAACATGCTGTATAATGTATACAGTACTCTGAAAACAACAAAAGAATTGTGGGATTCTTTGGAGAAGAAATACAAGACAGGGGATGCCGGCACGAAGAAATTTGTCGTCAGTAAATTTTTGGACTTCGTTATGGTTGACTTCCAAACGGTAATTTCTCAAGTTCAAATTTTTCAATTAATTTTATATGATATTCATTCTGAGAGTATGTCTCTAAGCGAGTCTTTCCAAGTCGCTGCTTTAGTGGAAAAGTTACCACCGGCTTGGAAAAATTTCAAAAATTATTTAAAACATAAACGCAAAGAGATGACCATGGATGAGTTGATTGTAAGATTAAGAATTGAGGAAGATAACCGAAAGGCTGAAAAGAGGAATAGGAAAAATCCCATTGAGGCTAAGGCTAATGTGTTGAACAAATTCATAAACCACATAACAAAAAAAGGAAGTTTACTGGAGATGGTCCTAAACAAGGCGACAACAATGGCAACAAGAAGTTCAAAGGAAAATGCTATAACTGTGGCAAGACTGGACATCGAGCTTCTGATTGCCGCCGCCCTAAGAAGGATCCTGGAAGTACAAGTAAGAAGACCACCAATCAGGCCAATGTAATAGAATTGGATTACATCTCTGACAGAGTGAATGACATCAACCTCTCTGCTGTGGTGTCCGAGGCTAACTTGGTTAGAAATCCCAAAGAGTGGTGGGTTGACATTGGAGCAACTCGTCACATTTGTACGGACAAGAAGATGTTCACTACCTACAATGAGGCTGCAAATGGTGAACAACTTTTCATGGGAATTCTTCTACTTCTACTACGGCTGGACAAGGAACAATTATCTTGAAGATGACATCAGGGAAAAAACTGACCCTCAACAACATACCGCATGTACCTGACATCTGGAAGAATTTAGTTTCTGGTTCTTTGTTAAGTAAAAATGGTTTTAGGCTTGTCTTTGAGTCTGATAAATTTGTATTAACAAAGAGTAGTATGTGTGTTGGTAAGGGATACATGAGTGAGGGTCTCTTTAAGTTGAATGTAATGACAGTTGTATCGAAAGTTGCTATGAATAAGAATAACACATCTTTTGTTTATATTCTTGAGTCAATTTTATGGCACGGTAGATTAGGACATGTGAATTTTGATACTTTGCGTAGATTAATTGGTTTAGATTATATACCAAAGTTTGAAATTAATCCTAATCATAAATGTGAAATTTGTGTAGAAGCGAAACTAACTAAGGCTCCATTTAAATCGATTAAAAGAAAAACTGAACCTTTATAATTAATTCATACTGATGTATGTGATCTAAAATTTATTCAATCTAGAGGAGGCAAAAAGTATTTCATAACATTTATTGATGATTGCACAAGATATTGTTATGTTTATTTACTTAGAAGTAAATATGAAGCCTTAGAAATGTTTAAACTCTACAAAATAGAAGTTGAAAATCAACTTGGTAAAACCATTAAAATGATTAGAGGTGATAGGGGTGGTGAATATGATGCACCATTAAATGAATTTTGTGCACAGTATGGCATTATTCACCAAACTACAGCCTCTTATTCTCTACAGCAAAATGAAATTGCTGAAAGGAAGAATAGAACCCTAAAAGAAATGAAGAATGCCATGTTACTAAGTTCAGGTTTACCACAGAACTTGTGGGGGGAAGCAATATCATCTGCTAATTATCTTCTTAATAGCATACCCCACAAGAAAACCAACAGCACTCCTTATGAATTATGGAAAGGTCGACCACTTTCCTACAAATACTTAAAAGTGTGGGGGTGTTTGGCAAAAGTTGAAGTTCTTATTTCTAAAAGGACTAAGATTGGACCAAAAACAGTAGATTGTGTGTTTATTGGTTATGCTCAGAATAGTAGTGCATATCGGTTTCTGACTTATAAATCAGAAATACCTGATATAAATGTGAACACTCTAATAGAGTCAAGAAATGCTGTGTTTTTTGAACATGTCTTTCCTTACAAGAAATGATAGGAATTAAGTTCACAGAAAAGAATTTATGATTGTACACAAAGTCAAGAGACTAATGACAATCAAACACAAGAGACTAGTAATGGTCTCGACCAACAGGATTTAATTGATGATGAACCAAGAAGAAATAAGAGAGTGAGAACTTCAAAATCCTTTGATCCAGATTTTCTGACATACCTATTAGAAAATGAACCTCAAAGATTTAAGGCAGCAATGACAGGTCCTGAAGCACCTTTGTGGAAAAAGGCTGTTAATAATGAAATTGAATCCATTATGCAAAATCATACTTGGGAATTGGTGGATCTTCCACCAGGTTCTAAACCTCTTGGATATAAATGGATATTCAAGAGAAAAATGAAAGCAGATGGTTCAATTGACAAGTATAAAGCAAGACTTGTAGTTAAAGGTTACACACAAAAGGAAGGTCTGGACTATTTTGATACATATTCCCCTATGACAAGAATAACATCCATTCGCATGCTTATTGCTATAGTAGCGTTGTTTAATTTAGAAATACATTAAATGGATGTTAAGACTGCTTTCTTAAACGGTGATCTAAATGAAGAGATCTATATGGAGCAACCTGAAGGGTTTGTAGTATCAGGGTAAGAAAAGAAAGTTTGTCGACTTGTAAAATCCCTTTATGGATTAAAACAAGCACCTAAGCAATGGCATGAAAAATTTGATCATGCAATACTTCCTAATGGGTTTAAGATAAACGAATGTGACAAATGCGTCTATATTAAAAACACTGACCAACGATATGTCATAGTTTGTCTTTATGTGGATGACATGCTTATTATTGAAAGCAGTCAAAACATGATCAAATCAACTAAGCAAATGCTTAATAAAAGATTTGATATGAAAGATATGGGGGTCGCAGATGTTATATTAGGAATGAAAATTACTAAAACATCTGACGGATATGCATTATCTCAATCACATTATATTGAGAAAATTCTTAGTAAATTTATCAAGGATGATATGAATTTAGCTAGAACACCTGTAGACGTCAATCTTTATTTATCAAAAAATAAAGGTGATGCAATGTCTCAGTTAAAATACTCCCAAATCATTGGAAGCCTAATGTACCTAAGGAATTGCACTCGTCCTGATATAGCTTATGCTATCAGTAAATTGAGTAGGTACACTAGTAACCCCGGAGAAGACCATTGGAAAGTGATTATTCGGGTTTTTAGATATTTAAGATTCACCCATGATCATGGTTTGAACTTTACTCGATATCCAGCAGTACCTGAAGGTTATTGTGATGTAAATTGGATATCGGATACTAAAGATTCAAAATCCACGAGTGGATATGTCTTTACTCTAGGAGGCGCTGCTGTTTTTTGGAAATCCATGAAAAAAACATGCATCGCACGATCCACAATGGAATCCGAGTTCATTGCTTTGGACAAAGCAGGAGAAGGATCAGAATGGCTTCATCACTTCTTAAAAGACATTCCAATATGGCCAAAACCTGTGCCAGTTATTTGCATTCATTGTGATAGTCAATCTGTAATAGGCAGGGCATAGAATTATATGTATAACGGTAAGTCACGACATATTTGTCGTCGACATAATACTGTTAGGCAGTTGTTGTCAAATGGAATAATCTCAATAGACTATATAAAATCTAAAGAGAATATTGCGGATCCATTAACAAAAGGTTTGACAAAAGAGCTAGTGTATAGTTCATCGAAGGGGATGGGATTAAAGCCTATTATATAAGAGTCGTCATAATAGTAACCTTACTTATATGACTGGAGATCCCAAGAACTAAGCTCAAAGGGACAACTAAGTTATGTATGGCTCGCTAGAAATCACCAAGGGATTAAAATTCCCTACTCATTCCTATGGTGAGTGTGATATCTGCAACATATGTTGTATGCAGGGGCATAAGGATACGCTTTGTTTTTAATGATTACTTATATCTTGATTGAGGCATAAAATCAAGACGAGTATAAGGAGATACTCACAATAAGAATCACCTATATGAGTGTTGAACTGGGGCCGGTTCTATGAGAATGAAAAGGCTAAATTCTCTAGAAATACTTATGAAAACCAGGCGCATTCAAGGCCAAAATAAACACAACAGTGAGAACCACGATGTGTTAGAAGATATTTTGTGTGAAATCTATTGTCTTGGCTTACACAAACGGCTGAACAATTCAAGGCATCGCGTCCATTGGTTAGCCAGTAAGTCCGATAGGTTATCACTAGGGAGGGTTCAAGGCTGAAAGCTACTTATCCTGATGCAAGATATTTTCGACTTATACTCTTTCGATATAGTCTGCATATTGTTGCATTTCCGTTGTCATCAAATTCCATTCATGTGGGGGATTGTTGGAAATGGTTATAAAATTCTGGGTAAAATCAGAAATTTTTTCTAAGTTTGATCTATTTTTTAGGTGGGCCCCGTGCGTCAATTTACGCGGGTCAAAGTAGTAACGTGTTCTATGCCGCGTTGTGATTCACGTGGTATATTTGGTTGCTCAAAACCATTACTGAGTGAATGGAAAATTGAAGCCAAAGTGTGCTCCATGAAAATGGAGTTTTGGTGGAAAATCCTTAAAGGTTTGAATAAGGCTTGTCCCACATTGATTTGATGGGAAGTTTTGAATAGGTTTATAAGGCATGGGTTTAGTACTTGGGGTGTGCCCCAAGGGATACCCAAGTGTTTTAGAGAGGGAAGTTATGGGCAAAATGGGCTAGACCCATTGGACTCAAAAATCACCACACACGCGCCCGCGCGTCGCCATCACCGTCCGTTCGGTCAGTTGAGCAGGCTGGGCTGGGCTTGGGCGCGGGTGCGTGGTGTGAGGTTGGGTTGGGCTTGTCCGGCCCAATATCTATCTTTTTGGGCCAAAAACTTTTGAATTTAATTTTATTTTTGGTAAAATAAAATCCAGAATTCAAATTAAACTGGAAATAAACTAGTCCGGTTTTACTGTACATCCAAACAAGGCCCTTCCCGTTTTTTATCTGTTTGAATTCAAAACCAACAGGTTCATACCCGTTTAATTCAAAACCTACAGCCACCATTACAGCTATAAATAGGACAACCCTCATTTGATGTTTGATTCATTCAGAAATTTCGTATTTCACCTCTGCAAATCCTATTCTTTATTTTGCTGCATTTTATTTTTGTGAGAAAGAGTATAAACACTTAGTTTATTCGACGAACAAATAAATTGTAGTGTTGCTTTTATTCGTTGATAGATCATTTCATCTTGGGAGATAGATGTCCACATTCTGAAAACACCGAGAAGAGGACGAATCTGTTTTAAGGACACAGTGTCAAACACTAGACTTGATCATATTATAATTCAAAGAAATTAATCAAGTAAGTTATTTAATTTATTTTTGGTATTTTATTATTTATTTAAATCAGATTTTTAATGTTGTTTTTGTAACAAAATAAAATTTGTTTTTATTTATTTATTTTTATTTCAAGTTTGATTTTTGTAATCAAACAAATTCTCTTCTTTCCTTTATTTCTTTTATATTCTATTTATTGTTAAGTACACAAACTGAATTAATTAATTACAGTAAAAATTGTCCAACAGTGTTTGTCGAAAGCAGAGTCAGAGTCGGAGTCGTGAAAGTGGCGGAGGTCGACGGTGATTGGGGCCGGAGGTGGGTGTCTTGGTAGTAGTGAGGTCAGAGAGATGACATCATAAAATGCTCAGTTATATATATACATGTTTGTGTATATAATAGAGAGAGAGAGAGGGGGGTGGTCTGTTGAAATGGTATTGAACAAGGGACTGAGGGGTGTATATATGGTATGGGTATTTTAGTTATTTTGTGAGAGTTGGTCCTCATGGATAAAGAAAATCAACGCCAAGACTTTTAGATAATGAAAATTTAATTTTGGACTTTTGGTCTAAGCGCTTTTATTATAAAATTTTGTAACATTAATTATAAAATGCGTAAATTCATCACGAATTGAAGTAATAAAAAATATTGTAACCAAGCTACAAATTTGTGTGACATCAATCACAATTTGTGAACATTTTATTATGCTAATTTATATTGAAATTGCTTATTTTGTGATTGATGTTACAAGATTTTGTAATGAAATTACACAAATTTATAATAAGATACATATGATATGCACTCATAAGGGAATGCACATCATAAGATTTCCCGTATATAATTATTTTAAACTTATTAACAAATGTTTATAAAACAATTGTTAACAAAATAAGTACAAAAAAAAAAAAAAAAAAAACCGTGTTTGATTAGCCATATAAGGTGACACATTCGTAACTATAAAATGTGTTAATGATACACAGGTGGAATTCAATTACCTCAATTTTTCAGTTATGAATGTATAACGTTATATGATTAATAAAATATGACTAAAAATATAATAAAGGTAGTATTGTTGCAATTTTTATTTTTGTGAGTTTGATTAGTTTAGAAAATTAAGTGGAAATCTCAAATTTGTTGGATAGTGGAAAAATAAATTCCTTTTCATGGGATGCAAATATGTGCTATGTGTAGTGTAAATTTTTTTTTTTTTCTTTTCAGTGCAAATTATAGTGTAAATTTTTTGTTTTCTTTTTTACACCATCACATTGGCATACAATTGTCCGTAGAATTAAAGTGTGGTGTGTCACTCCCAAGACTGATCTTTTACCATTTTATAAGTTGACACAGTAAAAGACTTGCCTCGTGTTGACTAGTGGTTTGGGAATTAGATATTTTGGTTGATTGTATATTACCAGCTCGCCACAGAGAGGACATTCGAAGACGTTTTTCAACGCCTTCAAATAGTTAAACGGTGCCGTTTTAATATTGAACAAAAACGACGGTTAAAAAACGCCGTTAAATAGTATAAAATGTGACGTTTCATAAAACGCCGTTAAATAAACGTCGTCAAAACCTATAATTCCTGTAGTGTATAAAATGTGTTAATGATACACAGGTGGAATTCAATTACCTCAAATTTTCAGTTATGAATGTATAACGTTATATGATTAATAAAATATGACTAAAAATATAATAAAGGTAGTATTGTTGCAATTTTTATTTTTGTGAGTTTGATTAGTTTAGAAAATTAAGTGGAAATCTCAAATTTGTTGGATAGTGGAAAAATAAATTCCTTTTCATGGGATGCAAATATGTGCTATGTGTAGTGTAAATTTTTTTTTTTTCTTTTCAGTGCAAATTATAGTGTAAATTTTTTGTTTTCTTTTTTACACCATCACATTGGCATACAATTGTCCGTAGAATTAAAGTGTGGTGTGTCACTCCCAAGACTGATCTTTTACCATTTTATAAGTTGACACAGTAAAAGACTTGCCTCGTGTTGACTAGTGGTTTGGGAATTAGATATTTTAGTTGATTGTATAATTTATGTCATTCTCACTTCGTTTATTTTGGATAAATTATAAATATATTGTTTAAAATTTGCTTAATATATCGATTATTTTATGTAATTCTGAAAATTATATTTTATCTTTCACGTTTTTAATTGCATAACAAATGATATATTTTATTAATAAATCAACAAATTAATTACTGATATGTTTAATGATGTTAAAAATATATTTCAATTAACGATTCAGAGAATTATATTGTTATATAGGAGAGTAGTTAAAAATTTTGGTAGTGACTTTGGTCCAGTCTAAGATTGGACTGGACCGTGCTGTTAGGCCCGTGAGGGCCCACCACAGGTGCCGTTTTGATAATTCGAACCGTTCAATATGTAGAACTCGTCGAATACTATATGCCTGTAAAAAATCACGTTAATCGGATATCGATAGTTATGTGAACAAAATAGTTTTTTATCAACCGTTAATTTTTTCACCGTCTATTTTTTTTTATACAAAACTGAATTGATCACATACCTATTGATATCCGATCAACGTGATTTTTTACAGACATATAGTACTTGACGAGTTCTACACATTTAAAGGTTCGGATTATCAAAATGGGCCCAAAAAATGGACCCCATGAGTTGAACTGGACGGGTCCAGCCTTGATCTCAACTTGAGACAAGCTGGACCCAAAAATTTTCTTTTTCTATTAATTGTTTTAAATAAAATTTTCTCACAAGTGAATATTTCTAATTTTCAAATTCATAAGAGACGATCTATATTTTAAACAAATATAAAAAAGTTTATTTGTAATTTATCCATCAAAGATTAATATAATTGAGGTTCTATTTAGCAGAGTTTAAAAGATTACTTTATGACCTAAGAAGTTCATTTTGTTAATAAAAATCCTATTCTATTTGCAAATCTAATTCCTACGAAAAATTACACTGTAGCCACTAATTAGCTAATTTCAAGCAAAAATGGTCTACTTTCACGAATTTTCTATTTTTTTCCTAGCCTATCTTCCTATTGTGCATTATTATCAAATTTAAATTACCAAATATTAAAAAGTCACATGAAACATTAAAAAGCCATTTGAAAAACTTTAATTTTAGAAATGTAACGACCAAACTAACTAGTTCTTTAAGCATTGACTTTTATATTTTGTTTGTCAATAGGCAATTTATTCGTAAATTCACTGCAAGTGATCATATCACCTCATTTATTTTTTACATATTTTTTTTTATAAAAAATTAAAAAATTAATGAAAATAATTAATTTTCAAATGAGGATAGTAATTTTTTAGTTAACTCCACAAAGATGCCCAAAAGTTTGTAATTATTATTCTGAAATTAATCATATTTTTTAGAGATAATATACCCATAAAATTTTACAAAAATGAGCATCTTGTATTATTGAAATCGGGCTTATGATAGTTATACAGGCCCAACCGCACCCACTAATATATTTTGGATGGGAGGGAAGTCCTTTATAACATTTCGTAGTGTTGTGGATACCACAAAATATTATAATTAAACCACTTTCAATCATAACTAAACAGCTCATAATGAATCAGAACCAAATATTTCTTGAAATATAATTAAAGATTTTTTCAGCCATAACCAAAATCACAATTAATCTTACCTAAGTCATCACTAAAGATTATAACTAAACACTACTTCAGGCATAACCAAAACTAAAATATAATCAAAATAACAATCACAAAATGTCATAATTAAGTTATAATCAACACCATAATAGGTCACAAAACTAAGGACTACAAAAATTATAATTGGGACATGGTACATTCATTTTTTAAGGTGTTTATCGTAAAATTTTTTGATTTTTTTTTAAGGACTGTATTTGTAATTAAAAAAAATAAAATGGGAATAACACTACCAGTATCTTCAAGTACCAAGACATAGGACTGCAAACAAATAGAATTGTTCATGAACAGCTCAAGCTTGGCCCGTTTAAAGCTTGTTTGAGCTCGACTTGTTTACTAAATGAACAAGCTCGACCTCGATTTTTAAGCTCGTTTATTAATCGAGTTGAGTTCAAATAGCCTTAAGGTCGGCTCGACAAGGCTGGTGAATATAAAAATAAGTGAATTAATATTTTTTTAATAATATATTTAATAAATTTTCAATAATCTATTTTATTTTTTATTTATGTTTGGTGTTTGTATAAATTTACATATTTGATTGATGAAATTTATTATTAATATAAGAATATTTATATGTTTTACTCATAATTTTGCATTTTTTTCATCTTAATAAGTAAATTAATTTAAATTTAATTTTTTTTAAGCTCGAGCTCAAACTCGAACTCAGCTTGTTATTGTAATCGAGCGAGCTTGACACGAGCTCAAGTTTAACAAATATTTGATGAGCCGAGCTCGAGCTCGAGCTCGATTTTTGAAGCTCAACTAGAGCTCTACTCGAGTTCGAGCTCGAGTAATTCTTAATAAACGAGCTTGAACATTCAAAAGTTCAGTTTGACTCGACTCGTTTGCAACCTGTAGATATCTCATTTTGACAGCCCTTAAGACTTGGGCGTCTCACGCTGAACACTCGATGATGAAATGTTACACTGTGCAATCGTTCAAAATCTTCAGTAAAATGATTCGGTTTCAAGCTTTAAAACCTAAACCTTGCACTCCCTTTGAACCAAAACCTTATTTTTTCTAGCTTGACCACTTAGAGAACTGCTGACCAACAGATGGCCGGCAGACCATTTTCATTAGGCCAGTCATACCTCTTCATGGTCGGCCGGCCATGTTTGCCGACAGCAGATATTTTACAGTAGCCAGCTGTCTCCATGTGCATGTTTTGCACCAGTTGTCTCTTTGTTGATATTTCTGACGTGAGAACCTGTTTTTCTATAAATACTAGACCTCCCCTCATGGTTTGGGGTTAGAAAAATTTTCCAAGAGCTATAACTTGTCCAACACACTTCCCTCCTCTCTTGCAATATACATACACTATACATACACCTTCTAAGCTTCAACTCGAAGCTTTGGTTGAGGTTCTTGAAGATAATTTCAGAGACTAGAGAGTGTTAAGTTTGTGGTTTGTCAACCAAGAACATCCTCTCTTTAAAGGGGTAATCTTTAAACTCTTTAACCATCTTTTCTCCTTCTTTTTCTTGTATTTTCATACTGATTTAAGAACTATTTTAAGCTTAAAATGTGATTTAAAGTCACAAAAAGAAGAGGGATTAGCCACCCTTCCTTAGGCCTTGTTCCATAACTTGTTGCTTTGCCTTTTTCCACTTTGTTTCTTTTGGTTTTAGCCACTATTTTTTTTTGAAGTTTAGGGGCTATTTAATGTGTTTATTTAATTTATGCTTTGAATATTATAGTTGTGCTGTTGTAAGTCCTCATGGATTTGGTGTATAGGCAATAACTTCCAATCCATTTGAGTTGATGGTCTTTTCTTTCACTTTTTATATATATTCATGTCATTGTAATCATCCACCTTTTCATTAGCACTTTGTAATTTCCCACCTTTCTTTATTTCTTTTGATTACGAGTTGTGTCAAACAACAGATTGTTGCTCAAGGCTTAAGAAAGAGACCCCTCATGCTAAATAGTTTAATCTCTTCGGAGGTTCATTACTAGGGCATCACATCTCTCTTATGCTAAGCATGATCTCTTGTTTGACGCCTCCCTTTATCGTCGGTGCATTACTTCTAAGGAACTAATTTTCTAGTTAGACCCTTGGAAATCACAAAGGAAAAAGTCATTGTAACTCATTATCGAGTTTGGATTTGGAGTCATTATCACTCATTTCGAGTTTGACTCACTACTAAAAACCAGACTTTTTGCGATGGTCTCAAACGTCGCAAAAGGTCCATATATCGTCGCAAAACACTTTTTGCGACGGAGCAGCGACGGAAATGGGGGGTGGCAGAAAGGGGCGTGACAAAAAGTATTTGCCACGGTTACAAACCGTCGCATTCTTGTAGCGACAGCTAATCAATAGTTTTTGCGACGGTTTCGCCTGACATAAAAAAAGGAAAAAAATGGCATTTTTAGTGACGATGTCGATTGCTGTCGCAAAAAACCTTTTTTAGCGACGGTATTTGCCATCGCAAAAAGTATTATTAGCGACAGTCTGAAACGTCGCCAAAAAAGTAGTATTAAGTTAATACCGTATTGGCAACAGTTTAAACCGTCGCAAAAGATTTATTTGCGACAGTTGAAACCGTCACAAAAGATTGGAACTAATATGTATATGCGACAGGTTAACCCGTCGCTAATAAAATATAAGGAAATGAGAATTACATTAGCGACGGTTTATTATTGTCGCAATAAAATTATTTTTTATAAAATCATATTTTATTGAATATTTCCTATACAAATTATTAATATTTTTAAAAATACATCCACATCCACATCCACATCCACATCCAAATCCACATTCAAAAAATCATAGACCAAGAATAATATATGTACCTTGTAACAATTGTCAATCAAATATTATTTACAAAAATATATAAAAATATTATTGCATGCCTTACTTGGCTTGGCTTTAGTCCTTTGGCTAGTTTCAAGTTTTGGGCTTTATTGCATGCTTTACTTGCATTATTTGGTCGATTGGGCATCATCCCTAACATGATTTCAGAGCTTATCATGTTTATCATATGTCCATATTTGTCCCCTTTTAGGTGCGCTTAAAAGTCGCCCTTTTATGCCTAAGTGTTAGGTTAATTAGCATGCATGTTTGTATGTATATTTCATGCCTTTGTTGCATCATTTTGGCCACTGATTTGGACCTACTTAAGAGCTGTCCATTTCGGTTTAAGACCATCCCCGCATGTTGTTGCATGCTCGCGTTGTATGTTGTCACATGCTTGTTGCATATTTGGTAAATTGCATGTTGTAGCATGCCAGTTCAATTGTGCCTTGTTGTGTACTTGGTCCATGACATGTTGTTGCATGCTTAAGTTGTTGTAATAACTCGACCCTCGTCTATGATTCTGGTATACTTTCAGTTCCCTCATTCTGTATATTTATATGCTTATTGCGAAATTCCATGTGGAATTATGGTTACGTAAGTGAATCCCATGTTTAAGGATGTCTATCTGTTCAACAAGAAAAGTATCTGTTACATTAGAAGGTTTGAATCAGAAATTGGAGGCCTTAAGGGCTTAATTATCTGAAATTGATTTTATATATGTGATCAGCATAATTTTTAGGTAATATTAAGCATTTTTGGGAAATTTCAATTTGGGGATGTTTAAACGATTGATTTTCGTCCTTATTCGATTGCTATCTATATATATATGTCTATATGAGCACAAGACTTAGGAACCTTCTCATAAGTTTCCCTGGGAAGAGAAAAGTGAAGAGAGGATAGGAACAAGAAGGAATTGAGAGAGATTGAAGCTAAGGTAAGGTTAAAGTCCCTAATCCAATCCCCTTCCTCAATTTGAAATAAAAAGTTCTTGATTGGGTATGATCTAGAGTGTGATGAGAATCTTGGTTGTGCATGGTGAAGTTTTGGTATGAAAATCCTATCATTTATGTGTCTCTTTCCTCATCCAATTGGTATTCATTCTTTTGATCATGATTTTGAGTCTCTAAGTTATGTTAGATACAAGTGAAGTTAAGAATTTCAAGAAATGGAATTATGTTTATGAGTTTCAATTCTTGGTTGATTAAATTGAGTTGTGTTCATGATTAATGCAAGTTAGATTGTGTATATGATGCTTTGAATTACATGTTTTTGAACCATGATTTAGCATTGAAAAGATCCATCCTTGAGCCTTGGAAACATTCTCCAAAAGATGAGATTTTGATGCAAATTTCGGACCAAAAGGGGGAATCGCCGCACGTGCGGGAGTCACTGCCGCACGTGCGGCAAATGCTGAAATTTTGGGTTTGGTTCTGCCTAAAAGGCACGTGCGGGGGCATTCTGCCGCACGTGCGGGGGAGTTTGCCGCACGTGCGGGGCTAACAGCCGCACGTGCGGCCCATGCTGAAAAACGCGGATCGCTCAGTTTTGCGTGTAGAATCCTCTAATGTTGTCGGAATATGTATTTGATGCCTTTTTAATATGTATAATTCCTTCGAAGTAAAACGAAACAGAAAGTAATTTGATATAAAAAGGGAACTAAATTGTAAGGTTTGAATGTGTGCAGGGCACACTCCAGGAGGGGCAAACACTCCGTTGTAGCACTGTGAGTAGTAGTACAAGAATGTACATCTTATATACTATTGACAATTATTGTCACTAATGCTCTGTTCTTTGTAAGTATTATTCAAACATTTATGACAATTGGAAAGCAACGTGAACTTATATGAACGCTGAAAGATTTACGTACGTCGGTATGATTTTGGAATCCCTATATTCCGTTAATGACGAATATTAGCCCCTTGTTATTTATCAGTATAATATGTTATTTCTTAAAGAATAAATGGAACTCATGTTCATTCTTAAAGAATGATGTTGTGTGAATTTAAGATTATGTTACGAAGGGACCCAAGAACGGTGATTGAGTGGTAATTATGATGTACATAGTGTTATGTTGAGTTATAGTGGTACATGTTGAGTACTAGTGAGTATTAAATTTGTATGCAAGGTTTTAAAATGTGTGATCTAAAAGTTTTCAAAGTTTAAAGTATGTTATAAGTTCAATGTATTTACAAGTCCAAAGTATGTTAGAAAGTCCATGTATGTTATAAATTCAGTATGTTAGCAAGTTTAAGTACGATACAAGCGTAAGTATGTTCAAGCTACGTTACATGCTTAAATATGTACAAGTTCAAGTGTACTATAAGTCTCACATGTTGAGGAATTTCTTTATGGAACTAACAAGATGCTTTTTTATTGATCTGGCCAGCGCTATTAAAAGGCTAAGTATAAGTAAGTATGAATTCTGATCTCTGTTAATGATTCAAGCATAAATGCATATGTAATGATTTATTTCTTGTTAATAGTATGACATTTATGTATGGTTTTGGGTTGTAAGACCTGGCTAATTAATTGGGTAAAATGGAACAAAGTGCTACTTGGAACTAGTGCTACATTGTGAGCCACCGCTAAGAGTCCATGTGATGACACCTCTTGAGTCCATAAATGTGAAAAATTAATGAGGCTCATGCCATCTGTATATATGTTGTTATGAAATGAAACAAAGTGCTAACAGACGGAACTAAGTGCTACGATGTGAGTACCTCTAGAGTCCGTGTGAGACCACCTCTGAATTCAAATATGCACGTCCAAGGGCTTTATGAAATGTTTTAAACGGGCTTTAATGCCATTCTGATTAAGGGCTGTAATGCCAATCTGATAAAGGCTTATGCCATTCTAAATATGAACAAAGTGCTACACGGAAACTAAGTGCTACAATGTGAAGTCAACCTCTAGAATCGTGTGAGACACCTCTTGAGTTCATATATCTATAATGATACAAGGGCTTATATGCCACCATTTTTAAGGGCTCCATGCCATATGTACAAGGGCTATATGCCCACCATGTTTTAAGGGCTCCAGCCATATGTTCAAGGTATATGCCATTATGTTTAATAAGCTTAATGTTAATGTGGTCAAGGCTTAAAAGCCATTATGAACTCACAATTGGGGCCTAAGGCCAATTAAAAATGAAAACAGGAACAGATTAAACTACATGATCTTCGGCAATTATTTATGCATTGTTATGTATTATGTTTTAATTGTGCATTTATGTACATACTATCACTGAGCTTGGCTCACCTATGTATGTCTTTTTCTGTAGGTAACCAACCAAGTGGTCAGTACTAAACCATGACGCTTGTCCTCTTTGTCAACCTTTCCATGTCCAAGCCTAAGAAGAAGCTGCCTCTTTTTCATGAAGTTTTTGACGAACTTTGGGTTTTTGCACTCTAGTTTGTCGGCTAAGGTTTGAAATGTAATATAATACTTTCTTCCGAACGTTTTGTGTATCTCCAATTATAGAGCGGGCTTGTGTTTTATGTGCGTATATATCCGATATTCAGGTGTATGTTTTAGATTTTACTGTCTGTTAAAGTTTGTGATCTGGCATGATAGTAGTAGCTCAATGGAGTTTGTGTTTCTATTGTCAAATTTTGATATTTAATGCTTCCGTTCAGGCCCATATATTATATATATAACGGTTAAGTGTCCGTTTCTGAAGTGGGTCATGCCCAAACCTTTTAGGGGCGGGTTTTGGGGTGTGACAGTCGTAATGCATTTTGGCATGATTCTCTTTTTAAGTTTGCTTAAACCATGTTTACATGTTTCTGCCTCAACATGTCGTTATATATGCTTTGAAATGTTGTTACATGCCTTGCATATTTGCATGCTTAAGTCGCAATTTGTATGCGCCTGTTAGCTTGGCATTTTGTCATATGCTTGATATGTTGTCAGCATATTCTTGGCATGTTTGGATGCCATGTTTAGTTAAACATTGCAATTGCATTTGTCGTGCTTATGTTTACATTTGACTTAGCTTCGCATGCTTAGGTTATTACTTTGGATTGCATTGCACATGTCGCATTAACATTTGGTTGGCGAATGCTTTGTTATTGTATTTGGTACAACTTGCATAGCATTGTGTTTGGTTGTGGGTGTCAAACCAACACAAGGATTCGAGGGACGCTTCGTAACTTGAAATGATGAAACGTGCCTCATCTTGGTGCTGGACGCTCCTTGATTATACAGATAGAGTGTGAGAATTCGTGTGTTTTGTGCATTCATTGTCATTAATTTGCAACACTTGGGCTCCTTTGGCCATCATGCGTTGAAATGCGTAAATTAATGACTTGAAGGGTCCGAGAACCACCCTCCTTATCATGTTTGAGACTCAAAGGAGTATGGTTCTCGACCCTCAAGTCATTAATTACGCATTTCAACGCATGATGGCCAAAGGAGCCAAGTGTGCAAATTAATGTACAATGAATGCACAAAACACACGAATGTCTCACACTCTATCATGTTAGATCAAGAGGCGATCAAGCAACCGGAGATTGAGGCATTCATCATTTCAAGTACGAAGCGTCCCTCGATCCTTGTGTTTGGTTTGACACCCAAACCAAACACAATGCATGCAAGTGTACCAAATACAATAAAAAGCATGCAACCAATGTAATGCGACATGTGCAATGCAATCAATGTAATCAACCTAAGCATGCAAGCTAAGTCAATGTAACATAAGCACGACAAATGCAATGCAATGTTAACTAACATGCATCCAAACATGCAAGAATATGTGACAAACTATCAAGCATATGACAAAATGCAAGCTAACAAGCATACAAAATGCGACTTAAGCATGCAAATATGCAAGGCATGTAAAACACATTCAAGCATATAACGACATGTGAGGCAAACATGTAACAACATGTTAAGCAACTTAAAAAAGAGAATGCATGCCAAATGCATTACAACTGTCACACCCCAAACCCGCCCCTAAAAGTTTGGGCATGACCACTTCAGAAACGGACACTTAACCTGTTATATATAAATATATGGGGCCTGAACGGAAGCATTAAATATCAAAATTTGACAATAGAAACAAACTCCATTGAGCTACTACTATCATGCCAGGATCACAAACTTTAAACAGACAAGTAAAAATCTAAAACATACACCTGAATATCGGATATATACGCACATAAACACAAGCCCAGCTCTATAATTGGCATACACCAAAAACGTTTCGGAAGAAAGTATTATATACATTTCAACCTTAGCCGACAACTAGAGTGCAAAACCAAAGTTCGTCAAAACTTCATGAAAATAAGAGCAGCTTCTTCTTAGGCTTGGACATGGAAAGGTTGACCAAAGAGACAAGCGTCATGGTTTAGGACTGACCACTTGGTTGGTTACCTACAGAAACAGACATAACATAGGGTGAGCCAAGCTCAGTGAATAGTATGATACATAAATGCACAATTAAAACATAATACATAACAATGCATAATAATTGCGAAGATCATGTAGTTAATCTGTTCTGTTTTCATTTTAATTGGCCTTAGGCCCCAATCGTGAGTCATAATGGTTTTAAGCCCTTGAAACACATTAACATTAAGCTTTTAAACATAATGGCATATAGCCCTTGAACATATGGCATGGAGCCCTTAAACATGGTGGCATATAGCCCTTGTACATATGGCATGGAGCCCTTAAACATGGTGGCATATAGCCCTTGTACATATAGATATATGAACTCAAGAGGTGTCTCACACGGATTCTAGAGGTGACTCACATTGTAGCACTTAGTTCCGTGTAGCACTTTGTTTCATATTAGAATGGCATAAGCCCTTATCAGATTGGCATTACAGCCCTTATCAGAATGGCATTAAGCCCTTAAAACATATTGGCATTAAAGCCCTTGGACGTGCATATTTGAATTCAAGAGGTGTCTCACACGGACTCTAGAGGTAACTCACATCGTAGCACTTAGTTCCGTGTAGCACTTTGTTTCATTTCATAACAACTTATACAGATGGCCATGAGGCCTCATAATTTTCACATATGTATGGACTCAAGAGGTTCTCACATGGACTCTAGCGTTGGCTCACAATGTAGCACTTAGTTCCAAGTAGCACTTTGTTCCATACAATAATTAGCAGGTCTTACAGACCAACCATACATAAATGTCATACTATAAACAGAAATAAATTCATACATATGCATTATGCTTGAATCATTAACAGAGATCAGAATTCATACTTACTTATACTTAGCCTTTTAATAGCGCTGGCAGATCAATAAAAAGCATTCTTGTTAGTTCCATAAAGAAATTCCTCAACATTGTGAACTTATAGTACACTTGAACTTGTACATATTAAGCATGTAACGTAGCTTGTAACATACTTACGCTTGTATCGTACTTAAACTTGTAACATACTTGAATTTATAACATACATGGACTTCTAACATACTTGGACTTGTAACATACATGAACTTATAACATACTTAAACTTGAAAACTGTAAACACATTTAAACTTGTATATACTTGTACTTGTACCTTACTTAAACTTGTACATATTTAAACTTATCACACAATATATAACTTGTAACATTCTTGACTTGAGTATACGTAAACTTATAACAGACTTAGACTTAGAACATACGTAAAACTTGTAACTGAATTATTTGAACCACGGTATCATTACCCCTGGGTAAGGGCCTTGTACTAAAGATGATGTGAATACTTCTACATATATGAATAATCATTAAGTTAATAGAAACAGAGCTTTTCTTGTTATATCATGTCATATCATGCACTTAACAAAATAGAATGATTCATATTCTTATGTGGGTTGCATACTGATGGTAAACCTTTACATTCCTACCATAGATCCTATACGGCT
>NW_021025046.1:1285634-1383894 GCF_004153795.1 Camellia sinensis | reverse complement strand
GCCATAAAAGACAGAATAGGCTCCATGAGCCACAACAGACAAAACATCCCATCCAACCCCATATTATTACACTCTTCTCTCACAAAAAAAATCAAAAAGCCAAAAAGTCAAAAGCCCTTCCCCCAAACTAAGCTTTTGAGTCTAGGCTCATATAGTCAAAAAAGTCAAAAAGCCAAAAGCCAACCACTCCCAAACGGGCGTGAGCAATCACAGTGATTTGAAGAAATGAGAAAATTCAATTATCACTCAAAAAGTAAACAAATTAATGAAGACTTAATTATCATCATGAAGCCAAACACTTGAGGATATTAATTTCACTTGGCATACTATAATATTCTCTCGATAGAGATTAATTTCAACTTTGCATATTTAAATATCGGTAATATAATAATGTAATGTATAATGTATGTATACAGCTAGCTTAGATAGAATAGGATTCTTTGGATAGGATTCCTTTTTTTTTTCTTTCTTTTCCTGCTTTTGTCGCCCGTCTTCTTTCAGGCCTCCTTTTCATTATTATACTTACATTGTATCATATATGCTGTTGTTGTTGGACAATCTTGCACTGTATTTGAAATAGATAAATTTGTTGTGTACTAAACAACAACCAGAATATAAAGAAATAAAGAAAAATGAGAGATTTGTTTGATTTACAAAAATCAAACTCGAGAAATAATAAATAAATAAATAAATAAAAACCACAGATTTATTTTTGTTACAAAAAATAAAAAATAAACTGATTAAAATAAACAAATAAAAACAGTATAAAAATAAACAACTTACTTGCAGTTAATTTATTTGAATAACTTTTCTGATCAAGTCCAGTGTTTAACACTGTTGTCCTAATAGCAGGATTCATCTCTCCACGTGCTTTCAGAATTTGGACGTTCTATCTCCCTGAGGTAAAAAATGATTTATCAACGAATATAATAAGCAGCCACTACAATTGCTAATAACCCTCACGCTAATTCTTATCCATAACCATATTATATGCATCATGTGATTCTTCATTGTAAACTTGCATTCGAGTCTTTGTCCTTGTTCGTTTAAGTGTTTACAGCATGTGTACCCTGCTTGACGTGTGAGTTTAGCCGAGGGCGGTCTTTAGTCTATAACTTCCTTTGGAACCACTTGTTTGACCTCTACCTTCGCCTTTGACATACTGGCCGAGATGTCATTATCTAAGGCGAGGTTGTTCATCACCAAGGCCGACGGTGTTGAATTTATCTAGGCGCGAATGTCTACCTATTGCACCAAGTGATCTTGTCCCGGAGAGAGTTGACCTAGACCGAAGGTGTGGTACATCTAGGCGCAAGGTGTGGCACAGCTTAGTCAAGTGTATGTCTTCCTAGCCGAGGTCATTGTTCCTTACTTCACCGATGTCTTGTTCTTAGCCGAAGATCATTACTTGCCAGAGTGCCTATGTCGTCTTGCTTGTTGAACACACTTTGTCATAGTTTTGTCTGTCACTCAGCCACATTTCTATGTTGCACCAACCAGCCGCCTACCACGTGCCTTGTAGAGGGTTAAGTCAGCCAGCAGAAACCTTTAAGAAATGTATTCAATTTTGCTATATGCCTTTGTTTGTGAGAGAGAGAAAGCTCTAGAAAGAAGGAGAGAAGAAGCAAGAAGAAAAAGTTTAGAGTGAGAGAGTGGTTTTCGAGCTTGATTCCTAGAGATTCAAACCATTAGATTCGCGTATTGAGGTTAGATTCTTGATTTATCTTGCTCATTCTTATTGATCATCTAGCTGCCATTCACGATCGAACCCGTTTGCATGTCATGCATTCGATTTAAAAGTTGGTTTTAGAAAGAGAAAATGGTGTTTCATGTGTTCTTGAAAGAAAAGGTCTTTGTTGATCTGAAGTTTGCATTAGACTTCATGTTTTTGTGTTGTTTTCCACAAGATCTTAATATGCCGGTACCCAGTCCCATGTTTTTGAACTCATAACATGAAATCTCAAATTTTGTAATTAGCAAATCATTGAATCTTATGCATCATCTTCCTCATGTTCATGTTCTTCATGTTCATCGATGTTCTTTAAGAAAAGAGAAACCAATTTTTCCCCAATTCTTCCTTTGATGTGGCATCGGGCCACACCTCGGCAAGGGGGGTGTGGAACCTCGGCCTAGACCTGGTAGTTGCCAGCATTGTTTCCCCGAGATAAAGAACTGTGTTTGTTTTTGATTTGATATGTCTTGAGAACGCCGAGATCATCTGCCATGCATGTGAAAACTTGTTTGAGAAGTGCATCAACAGACTTCGCTACGTGTTTGTAGGTTGGACTTGCCTTGACCCCGACGTTGAAGAACTTAAGTGAGTGGGTATTTTTTAATAAAGCTTATGTTTATAATGCTTTTGATAAAATCTTGTTTTGCTTCGTTTTGGAAAATATTGTAGCAGAATGGTTATTCATAATTGAAAAATTAATATATATTATATATATATATATATTATATATATATATATCTTGTTTGATAATTCTTGGAAAGTCCGTACGTCTAAGGGCTATTAAGCATTTGGTAGCACAAAGTTTGGACAGTCCGTACGTGCTAGGGGACTCTAAGCATTAGTAGCACAAGTCCTAGTGTCCGGGGACTATAATGCAAAAAAAAAAAAACAAAAAAAAAAAAAAAAAAAAAAAAAAAAATTGACACTATCGAATTAGAATATATCTCCCTTGTCTTGCCTTTTCTATGTTTGTTGCCACTGAACGGTTTACGCGTGGTTTTGTTGCAGATGTCATTCACTTGCTAGTTTATAATAGATGTTAGTAAGCATCCTTTGGAACTTGACAAATTTGCTAGATGGACTGGTCATGCCTTTGACTGCACTAATTATGTATGTATTGTTGATAAAGATCCTGAATACCAGTTCATCAAAACCCCTTTTATTTCTTATACCATTCATGAGTATCCAAGCTCACCCTCTCTATTATAATGTAGGTGATGAGCAGGGAAAGGCCAGTGACACCTAGGGTTGACTCGCGAGCTGTTTTGGGTTTGTTTATTCGGCCTAACTTGTATCATGTCCGGCAGTCTTGAAAATTATGCTTCTCGGGTTTATAATGCTTGTAATTTTACATATGTCGGCTGGAGAAGCCTATTTGATCAGATGTAAAATGTATTTTTGTACTTTATTGTATTTTTGTATACAAGTTGTAAGATTATGTAAAGTTTGTTGCCTTCCATGTAACTACGGCACTCTTTATGGTCCATTTGTATTTTGGATTATTGCTTCTGCACTTGTGAGGCCCCATATATACATTATACTCGTCTGTGGGTGAATTTTTGAAAGTTGGCCTTCGGTAATACTCGGATTAACTGGCCATCACGACACTAACTACTAGAGGCGGTTTTGGGGTCGTGCCAATTTAATCGTCGTCGAAACACACAAAGTGTTTACACTCCTTTTTTTCAGAAATAAACTGCTCAGCAAAATGCAGAGATTTAAAAACAAGGGATGGAGAGTACGAAAGATTTGAGATAAATCCAAACATGGAGCTAGTCTATTATAGATGTAAGGTGACTCTGGTGTTGTGATGAACAGTATGAAACTCTGCTTAGTTTCGAATTTTTAAACAGATTTTGATCTGTGGTAATAATCAAAGCAGATAAAAAGGGGAGAGGGCTCTGTTTGCGGAATGAACAAAAATCCAACCAGCTTTAATTCTGATTGAAAACGGGAAGGGCCTTGTTTGGATGTACAGTAAACCGAAATTTCCCGTTTAATTTGAATTCTGGATTTTATTTTAAAATAAAAAAATTAAAATTTTAGATGAATTGGGCCGAAAGCCAACCCACCTCACCACAGCCCAGCCCAGCAGCCTGTTAACTGCGAACGGACGGTGAGGACTGGTGGTGATTTTTGTGGTCCAATGGGTCTAGCCCATTTTGCCATAACTTCCTCTCTAAAACACTTGGGTATCCCTTGGGGCACACCCCAAGTACTAAACCCAAGTCTTATAAACCCTTTCAAAACTTCCCACAAATCAATGTGGGACAAGTCATTTACAACCTTTAAGAGATTTCCACCAAAACTCCATTTCATGGAGCACACTTTGGCTTCAATTTCCATTCACTCGATAATGGTTTTGAACAACCAAATATACCACGTGAATCACAACGCGGCATAGAACACGTTACCATTTGACCCGTAAATGATGCACGAGGCCCACCTAAAAAATAGACTAAACTAGAAAAATTCTGGGTAAAACATTCCACATTTGTAACAACAACTCCTATATAATGGAAGCCTCATATTTGTGTTTCTGATAATATATTGAATCAAAGAATTTTGTCTCTCTCAATTATCCTATCTCAACTTGTTTTCACATACTATAATATTTCTCGATTATTAAATATAAAACATATTTACAGACGGAAGAATGGTAAATGATCTTAGCCACTCCATGTGTTTATTGTCAATTCAGAGGAAAGATCTATGGAGAAGCAAAAGAAAAAGGAAGCTAATTTATTGTTAACCTCTTAATAATTAAAACTTCAAATTATTGTATTCATTTAAATTTTATATTTTTTTGAGCAGAACAAACTTCCTCCTATGGTAGATTAATTAATAATTGAATAATTTAATGTGTTAATCAAGTTTGAAAAAAAAAAATATTAATATTATTATTAATTATTAGGTGTGAAAATACAACATAAATGTCCACATACTTATTAGATATTAGTGGTGGGCTCTGTGCATTGCAAGTACACCGTAATTTTTCATCCAACTGTTAGTATTGTAAATTTATACGTGTCTCTTAATTAAGTAATGTGATATGTATGTAAAATTATGGATATTTGTAAACAATCTTTTTCTATCAACTTTCTACTTTAATTTTTCATAATCCGTACCTGTAATACTAATTGAAGTATGATCTCATAACACAAATCATTGGAACCACTAATGTCATATTATTGGTTAAGAATGTATTAAATCGATATGTAATATCTATATAATAAGACACAATAGATTTGAAAATGTATAAAATGTATAAGGATATTTTGATATTAACGTTACAGATTCATTTCCAAACAAAATAAACGACTGAGATGATTTTTTTTCACCGCCCGTCTCTCTGTCTCCCCTCTTTCATCTTGCCCCCTCTTTCATCCATCCTCTTTCATACGCTCTTCTCTCTTCTCTCCCTCTTTCTCTGCCCTCTCTCTCCCACGACGACACTGCCACTCACCGACTACCGACCACCTCTCCTCGCCTCTTGCCTTTCCTTCTCTTCTCTCAACCAGCTGACTCCTCTTTTCTCACCCTCCTCCTTCGGCTTATGCCATGTCCCGTCGCGCGCACAACGAAAGATGTTCTTCAACGAAGCTGTTCTTCATAGCGTTTAAAAAGCCAATATGCCTGCTAATACATTCCTAGGATACATAAGCTCTGAATGAGTTAGAAGTATGATAACACATCTGCAACATTTCTCTCAATTATCAAGCTCTCTGTGACATTGTAAAACCCCCAATAACTAGATTCTTCAACGAATTTGCCTAAATTTTTTTTTTTGGTTATTTTCTTCAATTTTTATGTAGCGTTTCAGCTAATGTATTGGGCTTCCAGTGATGCGTACAGTTAACAATGATTTAATATTTCTTTTATTTCTTGGTTTGTAGACTTCAATTCCCGGTCTTCTGCTTGAAAGCTAGGTAAAAATTTGTCTGCATGCTGCCAATAAAATAGTGCACACAAGACCATATTGTTAAAATTAATTGTTACCTCATTGAGCCAAAAAAACCCAATGAGCCCTTGCCAAACCAACCCTAATTTCCTAGATTTTTTACATTGTTGGGGGATTGGTAACAGTGACAGAACCAAAAATTCAACGTAGAGGGACACACATTAATTACAATATTAATTTTTTTCCCCATACCAAGTAACAATGAGATTTTATTAAACTTATACATTTTTATTTTTTTGTCAATTCGTGAAGTATAATATTATAATTATCTTGAGATTTACAGCAATGTGACTTATATTTATAAAAAAAATAAAAAAATAAATCCATAATCAATAACTAAAATTCTATTAACCCAACAATATGTACAAAGAAATAACTAAATCTACAATCAATAAGTTCAATTATATTAACAAAAGAGCCCCATAATGAAGAGAAATAAACAACTAAACAGACCCCAAATGAGAAATGAATTATCAATTAATTCAATTCTTGCATGCACTTGTTAGTTAAAAGTGTACAAGAATAACCAAAAAAATAGAATAGAGCATTTTTAAAGTTTTAAAAATACAAGAAGTTTTATATGATTTAAGGAGGGACAATATTACAATTTTATAAGAGATAAAGAATACATAATTTTTATATATATGGGTAATAGTATAATAACTATTGAAAGTTAAGGGGGCACATGACCCTAACCTTTCCATGTCCAAGCCTAAGAGAAGCTGCTCTTATTTTCTTGAAGTTTTGACGAACTTTGGTTTTGCACTCTAGTTGTTGGCCTAAGGTTGAAATGTGTATAATACTTTCTTCCGAAACGTTTTTGGTGTATGCCCAATTATAGAGCTGGGCTTGTGTTTATGTGCGTATATATCCGATATTCAGGTGTATGTTTTAGATTTTACTTGTCTGTTTAAAGTTTGTGATCCTGGCATGATAGTAGTAGCTCAATGGAGTTTGTTTCTATTGTCAAATTTTGATATTTAATGCTTCCGTTCAGGCCCCATATATTATATATATAACAGGTTAAGTGTCCGTTTCTGAAGTGGTCATGCCCAAACTTTTAGGGGCGGGTTTGGGGTGTGACAGTTGTAATGCATTTGGCATGCATTCTCTTTTTTAAAGTTGCTTAACATGTTGTTACATGCTTGCCTCACATGTCGTTATATGCTTGAATGTTGTTACATGCCTTGCATATTTGCATGCTTAAGTCGCATTTTGTATGCTTGTTAGCTTGCATTTTGTCATATGCTTGATATGTTGTCACATATTCTTGCATGTTTGGATGCATGTTAGTTAACATTGCATTGCATTTGTCGTGCTTATGTTACATTGACTTAGCTTGCATGCTTAGGTTGATTACATTGGATTGCATTGCACATGTCGCATTACATTGGTTGCATGCTTTGTATTGTATTTGGTACACTTGCATAGCATTGTGTTTGGTTTGGGGTGTCAAACCAAACACAAGGATCGAGGGACGCTTCGTACTTGAAATGATGAAACGTGCCTCAATCCTTGGTCGCTGACGCTCTTGATCTAACATGATAGAGTGTGAGACATTCGTGTGTTTTGTGCATTCATTGTACATTAATTTGCACACTTGGCTCCTTTGGCCATCATGCGTTGAAATGCGTAATTAATGACTTGAGGGTCGAGAACCATACTCCTTTGAGTCTCAAACATGATAAGGAGGGTGGTGGTGCAAACATTGCCTTGAAAATGCATTGCTATGCTCTGTCTATCCTCTGTTGCAGCAAAAACAGGATTCTGCAGGAAGAGATGGTCGGTCGGCCATCTTTAGTGCCGGCCAGCTATGCATTGTTGGCCGAGATCCCCACAAATGGTCGATGGCCAGTTCCTCTTGACCGGTGGCCTTGATTTTCGGCCGGTGACATCCCACAGTGCTCAGAAGGTGATTCAGAAGCATCCTTGAGACTTGCACAGTTTTCAGAGGTGCAGAGCAGTGTAAACAGAGGTAGCATAAGCATGGCGATAGATTTCCGAGCGATGCCAAGCATGCATGCATTCGTCCCTCTTCCCGAGGCTACTTTACTGCTTTCATAGCTTAATTAATTTGTTTAATTAGTTAAGTGTTGTGTAATAATTAATTAGCTAGGATAGTAGGTTAATTAGTTGGTTTGTATTATTCTTTCGGTCCCTCCGTCGAGAGGGCGTAATTGTTGTAATAAGCGTGCGTGTGTGCGATGCATGTTTTCCAACCTCCACTTCTTTCTCCTTTTTATTTAACCGCTTACGATGGTTAGTTCTAGGGCACGTTTCAATTAGCATCCTTATGCTACACATGTTTGCATCATTCATCTGTATTGCACGCACCTGGCTCGGCGCATCGTACTAATTGCATAGTGTTTCAATTCCAACTTGAATACGTGTATCGAGTTGTCACATTTCACATGCCATTCTTAGATTAGCCGAGCCTATTCTCGTTGCATTTTGCATGTGTTACATTAGCCATCTTATCATGAACTAGGATCATGCATGATTTCTAACTAGTTTCTTGTTTTGGCTCGGAGTACTAGGTAAGTGTTTATACTTTAGCATCTTGCATGAGTGTGAGTGCTACCATGATAGCATGCTTGTCATGAGGCTAACTGTTTATGTGATATAACTGCCTGAATGCCTATGGGTGAAGGTTAGATTACTTGAATTGGAACAATTCATCAAAATGTGTGTTTTAAGCCCACTTGAGAGTGGCAAAATAATGTTTTCTTAAGCCCATTTGAGGGTAGCAAATCCACGTCTTACCTTACTTACGAGTAGTACCATCAAACCACTTTCAAATAAACAAACACGAGATGTTTTGTTCCAACTTAGGCGATCCAGTCTATACTTGTATGCTGTGCGCATCACATAGTAATTCTAGGCTAATATATCGGAATAAGAACACATATGTTTTCAAAACAAAATATCATGTTTAGTACAGGCCGATCTTTGATCAGGCGAGCGGGAGTGCTCATAGATGGCCTTCCCCAATCGTACCCAAGTTCCCGAGCCAAGGCAACTTTGGTGGTGACGGACACGTGGCCTTAGGCACGAGTCAGGGTTTCCTAGATTTCTCAAAATAAATATTTAGGTGGCGACTCTGTATCTGGCAAAGCAGTCCATGTTTGGCGCTTCTTTCTTAAAAATCAGTTTTCCAAAACGATTTGCCGGATTTGGACTCTTTGGTGATTTATCAGTCTCGCATTGCACTTTGCAGGATTAGATTCAGAACCATGACGTTCAAGTCCGAACTGTAGCATGAGGCCCTCGGGGCGCGTCTACAGTTTCTGGCGACTCTGCTGGGGACTTAGAGAACTTGACTCGAACTCATGATATCTTGTTTTGATCACATTTATGTGTCTCTTTGCATTGCATTTGCATTGGTGCGCCTAGGACACCGTGTTTGCCATCTGCTATTCCTCAACGGTTTGTCGGAGGCTCGCTTTGAGAAGCGTGCCATAAGGTTGACCGATTACGGGCTCTGCTACGATGGGAACACAAACCCCGATTTTAACCGGGGCATCCTTTTTGACCATTCGACCTAGTGCATATTTGGAAACCATAATGACTATTCCAATCTAGGACAGGTTGTTACCCGATTATAGGTTGTTTGAAACTGCTATGTGCGTAGCGAAACCTGAGCTCCTGACAAAATAGGACAGAGAAACCCTACCCCAACATAGGGGTGTTTTAGCTCTCATTTGCTTGTTATGTGCTTTTAGAGTGTGCCTCTACGGGAATGCACGTATCAGTTTACAAGTCTGGGTATCAGGCCTGCGGGCATCAGTATTTGGAGAATCAGTTATATCTGCGGGTATCAGATTCAGTTTTGGGGCAGTAATTTGGGAACAGTGATCAGTGGTCGAATACAGTTATTCAGCTATGCTTATGAGATTGGACTGAGATGCTACCTGTTTTCTCTTTCAGTTCAAAGATTCGGTTCGGGGCAACCGGTGTTCTCCTTCACTGAGGCAAGGCAGAAAAAGGCCAGTTGAGGCTCACTGATTCATCAGACACCAGTCACGTCCCCTCTGTTCAGTTAAGTAGACCCGCGATGACACAGAATTCGGAGAAAATTGTGGTCATGGCAGCGACACTAAACCAAGGAATCATAATACAGGGCGAGACCAATGTTGAAGTGCTGCACCCACCCAAGTCACCTACCGCGCGCCCGATCTGGGAACCCCAATTGTTTCAAGCTCGTGAGCCAACCACATTTGAGCTAATGGGAATGATTGGCGACCTCCAGAGATCTGTGGCTGATCTGGCCTATGGAATGTCGACTCCGCCACCAACCATATCGTATGTCGGGAACTTCATACCGCAGGAGCCCCCGCTACAGGGGCAAATTGTAATTGAGCTCAGCCAACCTGAAATTGTCTCAAGCTCCGGCAATGACATGTCAATGACAACGGGGCTTCGCACTGAAATAGCAACCCAAACCTTCCACCAAGCTGAGGCGAGTGATAAGGACAAGGTGAAGTGGACACTGATCCTTATGAACAACTCCAGCAAGCTGTTGAGGCCTTGAAAGCCGGGGAGTTGAATAAGCAACAAGTAGTCGCAGTTGTGGCTAAGACTATAGATGACATTTTCCCTACTCAGACCGAGAACAGTTCAAGCCAAAGGGAAAATCAGAAAAGGGACCGTCATGCTAGAACAGTTCCTTCCAATCCTAACCCTACACCTGGAAAAGATCAGAGTGCCAAGGCAGCACCTGCCGATCCTTTTGCTAGTGCGTCCAGCAAAGGTCCACAGGCTTCGAAGTATCTGCCCCGAGGTCGCAGGGTCTTTCATGCCCTCTACATGCCTTTGTCCAAGGCTCTTCGAATCCTCATTGAAAAAGGTCATCTCAAGCCTCTTGAGCCTCGGCCTCTCCCGAGTGACCTCCCTCTCTCACATGATGCTACCCAGTACTGCTCGTACCATCAACAGACTGGTCACACCACCGACAACTGCTTCCAACTTCGCCACGAAGTACATGATCGGTTTGATGACGGGGTCATTCTCCCAACGAGTTCAGCAAAGTCTGTCATCACCGGGTTGGTGGACTTCGAGGATAATACGAGTATGTGATCAAGGGTTGGTCCACTTGCGGGCGGCGCTCGGTTTACTTCAGATGTGGCGTATGGCACGCACTTTTACGCACTTGCGAATGCTAGTTTTCATACTTTCTGACTTGGGTATTCAGTCAGTTTTGTTGTCCTGTATGTAGTCAGTCTTTTCTTACTATGTCAGTTAGGTCTGTCTTGTTGTATCAAGTCAGTCCTGTTGCATAGGAGTTGGGTGATTCTAGGGGTGTTACCTCGGATATCACTATTTTATTTTGTGTTTGTCTTTTCGCTTTCTTTTGAGTTTGTTTCTGCCGCGGAGCCGGTTACACCAACAGATCTGAATGAAACAACAGTAATCTTCACACTCTTGTGTTTGCTTCTGCCTTGCACCAGTTGTGCCAGAAGTTTGAATGAACTGGCAGTGCTTTTCACCTGCTTCTTCTGTGCCTTGAAATCATTGCATTGACCTAAGTTTTTCAAAAACCTTTTTTTTAACGAAAATGAAGAGGGAGGAATTCCTCGGGTTTTGCATAATTTGATCAAACTGAGAGAAATAGAGGCATGCTAAGCCCTTAATGAATGAGATCATGTTTGTTAATGTGAGTACTGAGAAGGATCCTGGCTTGATCCAGATTGGTTCTACTTTGTTTTCAGCGCGAGCGATTTGTCGATTTCTTAAAAGATTTCAAAAAAAAAAAATGTTTTGCGCCGTCTTGCGAAGACCTGTGTGGAATCGCTCTTGAGATTGTGCAGCCTAGGATCGCTCTCAGCCCCGAGACTCGGCCCCTGGCTTTCAAACCTTGAACTTGGATTCAGAATGTTCAACGGTCAACCACAATGTGAGTCTTGCATAGCCAGATCAGAAGCAACATTTGAACTAGGGGCAAGTAGATCAGATGTTATCAAAGGAAGCTTGCGAAGCCAAATCAGAAGTAACCCTTGAACTAGGGGCAAAAAAATGTCAGATGTGCTCGAAGAGTCAAAATTGGGACATTTCTCAAGTCAACGAAGATCGACAAGAATGCCAAATCCCAGAAGGAAGGAAAGAATAAAGTATTGTTGAAGGACGATCGAGTTCCTATCCGCAACACTAGGGGCAATTTAGCCTCCATCGGATGGACTTTTACAGCATCAACAAACAGCGGCCACTCTCCTGGATTCAGATGGCTTTGAGATCCCAAAACCATTTGACATGGACAAAGCTACACTTTTACCCTTGAGAGGCTCGCTGGGGCGAAAACCTGGAAGGGCGACCCAGGCAAAAGTTAGAGCAAATAAAAAAGAAAAAAAAAGAACAAAAAAAAAAAAAAGAAGAAAAATGCAAAAAAAAAAAAAGAAATGAAAAATTCTGAACAAAGAAAAGAAAAGAAAAAAAGAGCTCGCAAGGTTGAAAACCCGAAAGGGCGGCCTTGGCAAAAGTTAGAGCGCAAAAGGAGAGGTCAAATACCCGAGTGTACCTTAACCGGAACTACGTAAGGCTTGATTCCCATGTTTGGGATACGTAGGCAACTTCATCCTAAAGTCCAGCCATAAACATTTCCAAATCAATTGTGTCCATGTAATGGTTCAGATTATCTTTGTCATTTTTGTATCCGAGAGTTCGGTTGTAATCGTCACTTTGAGGACTGATTACAGTGTGCTGCAGCGCTATCCAAACAAGGGGCAACTTTTCGTTGCCATGTAGTGCCATTAAGATAGGGGGCAATTTTCCATTGCTTCCGATTCCAGGTTGTGCATCTCAAGAATAGGTTCCGTGCTCGTTGAGCAATGACCGTTTGCAAAAACAGTTTTTGAGAATTCTTATTGAGGTTGACTAATTTTCTTGAAAATTATTCCGTTTTTCTAAAACTGGACCTTTTCTTGGACCCAAAAAAGAAAATTTTCAGTGCCCACAATCCTAACTTGCATGATTTTAAATCAGAAAATCGAACAAGTATGTTAATCTAACTCTCATGCTGGTCAAAATTGTTTTAGTAGAAAGCCAAAACAAAAAAATGGTCGAAATGGTGAACTAGGGGCACAGTGGAGTCAGGTGTTCTGTTTTTTCCCTTTCATTAATGCATTTGCCAGAAAGGGCACCATACTTGCCGGAAAAGGCACCGTATTCGCTAGAAAGGGCACATCTCAAGCTGTCAGCAAAGGGCCGAAAGCTCTCCCATCCTCCAAGCAGCGATGTATCAAGCCAAGTGCGAAGCATGAATTGAAAATAGAGCAGGGTATTCCACTCCCTCATCTGGATAGATCTAATCACATCCAAACTCTCCAGCAGAACATCGTCAACCGATGTTAGCTGCAGATTTGCCACACACCCAATTGTAGCGCAACCCCTCTGTGGGAGGAACTCACTAACTGTGCGCAAAAGAAGAAGAATCTAGCGAAATGCTAGGGGCAAGAGCCCGCAACTTCTTTTTTATCCACCAACCACCCAGAGGAGGGATAAAAAAATGAGAGATTGAAGAATAGAGAGATGTGCGCTGAGATAAAAAGTGAGGAAAGGACTTTTTCAGAAAAACAGAGCCTGAGGGCCGAGTGATGTGAGATCACAAATGAGAAAGGGTGGGAAACATTACCTGAAGAAGCTGTGGGCTCCTTGTGAACTGAGAAGTCTCCCACTGGTGGTACACATCCGAGTGTTGTGTTTGTTGTTTTTGTTTGTTTCGATTCTTGTCTTGAGTCATTTTGAGTGTCATTAGATGAGTTTAGGTTGTTTACCTTGTCTTTCCTCTTTGTTGAGTCATTTTGGTTGTGGTCAGTCGTAGGCTCAATACCCGGTTTAGAACACTTTTCTCAGTTCAATTTCAAAAATAAATCGTTTTGCGCTTAGAGTGCTGTGTCATTCTCCACGTTTGTGCAAAACAAGATTCTTTCTTTCATAAACCACAGGGTTCAAACCAGGTCATGTGAGAACAGCCGGACAAGGACCTATCTGAAGCTATATGGGTTCTAAACTGCGAAGCAAGAGAAAAGAGGGAAAATTTGGAACATCTCAGTGTGTTTCAACTCCAGCAAATTCCGAGGCTGTGTTCCAGGTACATCTTGTTAGGCTTCGCCTTTCTCTGGAGTATGAGTGTATCTCGACCCCAAGTGTAAGCATACTTCAAGTCAGAATGGCAGTCCAAGTGGCACCTATGGTTTTCACATGCAAATGTTATCTCTTGCCAATATAAATAGGGTGTACCCTTTTGAGCTAAGTGTGTTGCAAAGTACATGTTTGATGCCCCCCCTACTGCATAGAATGTGCACTTTCATCTACACTTCTGTTGCACGCATGCTGCGCATCATTATGATTCTTACATAGAATATGCTTTCAATATTGCATATGATATACCTGTCTATTGCGTAAAATGTGTTTGCTTTCAATTTTGCATAGAATATGTTTTTCTTGTCTCATGCGTAACAAAAAATAATGTATTTGCTTATCGAGTTGTTGCTCATTTGTCTATCGAGTTATTGCTCATTTGTTTATTGAGTTGTTGTCCATTTGTTTATCAAGTTGTCGCGATTTTGTTTATCGAGTTGTTGCTCTTTACTTATCGAGTTGTAAACTTGTCAAAATCTTTGCTTTGCTTATCGAGTTGTATTTACACTTGGTTAGCTTATCTAGTTCTTTGTTTTGATTATCTAGTTATTTTTGTCGTTACTCGGTTCACTACCTGATTATTACGATGCAAGTGCTTAATTTTCAAACAAAAGTTCAAATCTCATTTACATTGTTATGCAATGCGATGCGATGCGATACGTAGAATAGACAAATGTAACACTTTTTGAATGAAACAGTTGTTTCATTTCATCATGTCTTTTGCAAAAAGTACACAGTTTTGAGGAAAGTAAAACCTACCTGAGACAGTACAATGTGCGCAAACTACTAGTAAAAAGAAAACTAAAGCAAAAAAGAGGAGAAAAACAACAAATGTCTGAACAAAGCAAAGAAAAGAAGAAAAGCAGCAAGTGTCTGGATCAGTATCAGTCATCTCGAACACGGGAATCCGTCCTGGTCCTCTTCCTGGACGAGGGCCCAGGATCACCACCGCCGGCTCCGTAGTCAGAGCCTGAGATGTCTCCGGCCTCACCCTGGGACGACGCCGTCTCCTCATCAAAATCATCGGGGGAGGGCTCTTGTGAACTGATCTCAGCACGGGTGCGCCTATGTCTGCCTCGGCTGTGGATAGTCATCCTCCGCCTGGCTCCTCCTCCTCCTCGAGCAAGAACAGATGGTCCAGCTGGAGCACCTCCCGCAACCGGAATCTAGAATAGGGCCTGGAAAGGACAAATAACAAATGCATCAGTCATGCTACGCAAAACAGTATATAAATGTTGTGAGCAGTGTATCAGTACAGAATGCAGTGTATGAGTCCAGTGTATGAATGCCGTGAGCAATGCTGTGAACAATATGTGGGTTACAGTGTATCAGTGCCGTAAGTGCTGTGAATCAAGTGCCGTGTTGATAGTGTGGTACATCAGATTATGTATGAAACAGATCAGGCAGAGTTTGAGACTGCGGTTGAAAGAACTTACAGGGATATTGTAGATGGTCAACAAGCCGATGCACTACTGCAGCATCTCCACCGCTGAGGCTGTCAACTCCAGGGACTTGCGAGTGTACTCGATGGAAGCCTGCAAAAGTGTTAAAGTCATTAGTATTCTGTGGGATATCAAATGAATTGAAATGACTGTACAGAATGCAAAGTCTAGCAGTACATACCAGGGTCGAGCTATAGACTCTGACAAGCTCATAATCAGCTGGAGGAGGAGCGAAGGGAATTTGATAAGTCTCCCCACCCTGTCCTCTGCATATGATCGTCGTGGGCAGCTCTGGCCATCCAGCTCCCTGCCCTCTCCGGGACCCACTCCTGCCTCGGGCTGGAGGTGCCCTCGGTGCCCCCGTTCCCGCTGCTGGCACCGCTGGCCTCTCTCGTTCTACTCGACGAGCACCAATCAAAGGCCGCATCAGATAGACTTGGATGTACTCGGCGTAATCGCCCTCGTCTCTAAAGCCCTCAGAGTCCCAGCCGATGGTGTAATCCATCATCTCCTCGGAGGTATACCTCTCAGTATACCTCATATGGGTGGGAGGCGGCCTCGGGACTACCTGCTCCGGTAAGCCGAGGGTCTGCCGCAAGAAGTGCTCACCCAAGTACCAAGCGCGGTAGACTGGGCCCTCTAGCAGGACTCTGAAACGGGCAGTCTCTCGAGCACCGGCGTTCCGCTCCCAAACTGCGTCAGGCAATGGGGCCCAAGGCTGCCAGGTGATCTGCAAATAAAACACAGTTTGTTATCTACTGATATTGAGAGTACAAAATAAAGTGAAGCTTAAATAAACTGAAATGTTTGACATTCCTCAGCTGCGGTGATGGTGTCAAAGTAGCGGCGGAAGAATATGAAGGACTCCCGTGGCCTCCACTCGCATCTCACATCGAAGCGGTGAGAAAATAGAACACCGAGAGGAATCTCCTCATCTGGCACTAGGGCGAGCCTAGGGAAGTAGGCATACACCCACAACTGTATAATGTGATAGAATAGATATGAGTATGCTTATCAGACAAAGCAGTATACAAATAAAGCAGAGTGCGGTACGTGCAGTGTATTGTGCAGTGTAGAACCAGTGTAAAGCAGATTGCGTGCGCGCAGTGTGTGTGATGTACAAATAATGAAAAACATAACTGAAAAGACAGAAAAGGGAGCATGTACCTCCCAGGCTCACCAGTAGCCTCCAAGCAACTGCCCGCTGAGGCGGGAGGATGAGCACATGTATCTGTAAAGAGTGGCCAAGCCCGCGCCACCCTAGTCATAGCGGCGGATCTGTGTCACGTCCACTAATGCGCTCAGCAAGTAGAAGGCGACGGTGTTCGCTTAGTCGGTGAAGAGTGTGGTCCCCAGCAGAACATAATAAAGCCATGGGCATACTGCTCCTCCTCCTCCCGAGTAGTAGGCGCTTGGATCCAGAAGTGATCCGCGAACCATGAGTACCTCACAAATCCTGCCTGAGCAAGAGATGGCTGAGTGCCGAGCAAGTATAGCTGAGCGGCGTCCCACTCATCCATATCTGTGTCAAAGGGGATCGGATCACCCCCTACTCCGATGCCTGTGAGCATGAAGAAGTCAAAAGGAGTCATCGTCATCTCCCCGGTGGCAGAAAGGTGGAAGGAGTCGGTGGTATCCCACCACCTCTCCACCAGAGCAGCAAGAAGGGGCCTACTCGCAGTGAGGCGCGAGAGTCCCATGCAAAAAGTCCCAAAGCCGGCCCGATCGACGATATGACGGACCGCATCTGGTAGCTCCATGTACCAACCTCGGGCGGCAGTGTTCCCATACCCCCGGAAGGCATGGGAATCTCCCTGTGTTCAAATAAACAGTTGCGAAGCAGTGTTAGAAATACAGTGTTGAATGCGCTCAGAATTGATGAAAATTCAGTGTGCGTGCAAGTGTCCGAGTCTACACAGATATTGGGTGTGGGTGTGCTCATAGTGAACTACAACATATGATGTATCAGTACGTTTGAATTGTTCAGTTGAGAATGCAGTGTGTGTGCATGAGTTCAGATTTAACCAGATATCGGGTGTGGGTATGCTCATAGTGGACTACGACATGGGATGTATCAGTGTGTCTAAGTTAAGCAGTTAAAGAACAGAATCGACTATCGCAGTTATGTGTTCTACATTGCAGAAAATGAAACAGAGGAAGAATGTACCTCAGCGGCGCCGTAAGACAGATGTGACTTTGGCTCGCGCAACAAAAACTCTAATGGCGTGCCCTGCGCATAGCTCCTGAAGTGACGGAGGCTGTTAGGAGGGAGCATATGTATCGTCGGTCTGTAGGTCACCGGATCAAATGATCGGACGTGAAGGGGTAGGAGCTCGACCTCGGGGACCACGTCTATCTCTAGAGGACTCCCACCCTGTGGAATGTCGTCAGCCATCTCAAGAAAAGTGCGAAAACGGCCGAAAGTGTCAAAAATGGGCAAGAATGTGAAAAGTCAACCCAAAAGTCAACCCCGAGAGGGTGAAAAATGGGAGAAAAGGCCAGGGTATGGAAAAGGCACGAAGATCGAGGTATGACTCGGGAAAAACAAAACCCAAATGGTGGAAACCAATAAAAGGGCACCGAAACCAAGATTTGTTCTGTTTAAAGTGTGCGAAATGGGGAGAGTTCTGCGAATCGAACGATGGAAAAGGGTCGAAAACAAGAGAAAAACACGGATCGAAGGAAGAAAAATCACCTAGGAAGAGAGGGGAGGGATTTTCGAGCTAGGATGAAGTGGAAATATAAGGTTTGGAACCTTATATTTAAAGACGCGTGGCCAAAGGACAAAACTGCCCCGAAACTGCCATTTTTGGCCGGTCGGCCAAAATTGTTAGCCGATCGGCTAAATATTTGGCCGATGAGCTTATTTTATGGCTGATGGTTGGCCGGTGGCCTCCCCTTGTGGTCAATGCACCTCCCACACCCTTGTTGGGTCAGATATGATGTTTGGGACCTTCATTCCTCAAGAAAGTGTAAGAAAATACACTGTTAAAGCTCAAACTGGCCTCCGTGTCAACCTCAAATCAAACCTTCCGTGTGCGATGCTCGGTACGCGTATGATGTATCCTTTTTCGTATCCTTTTTGTATCTTGCGAGATTCAAAAATTTCTTTAAATGCGTTGTATTACAATGTTTTTGTCGTGCGTTGTAGCGCACACCACGTTTGCATTGTTATGCACGTCTCTATAAGCGTTGTAGCGCGCACCCCTTGCATTGTTATGCACGTCTCTTTGATCATTGTAACGCGTGCCTGTTTGCATTGTTATGCACGTACTATATGCATTGTCGCGCACGCTATGCTCGCATTATCATGCACATCCCTTAGGTCGCATTGTCTTGCGCCCCCTCCATCCGTGTTATTTCGCGTGCCTCATTCGCACCATCATACACCTTATCATATTACATGCATTGTCATGCATTTCAGTACATGCATTGTCATGCTTTTTAGTACATGCATATTTTATCTGCATTGTCATGCATTTCAGTTTATGTGTTGACATGCACGTCTCATTTGCATTATCATGCACTTCAATAATTAGCATTGTCATCCATATTTCATTTGCATTATCATGCATTTCAGTTCACATGCATTATCATGCATTTCAGTTCACGCATTGTCATGCATCTTCCATTTGCATTGTCATGCATTTCAATCTTTCGCATTGTCATGCATCTTTCATTTGCATAGTCATGCGTTTCAATCTTTCATATTGTCATGCATCTTTTATTTGCATAGTCATGCATCTCAATCTTTCGCATTGTCATGCATCTTTCATTTGCATTGTTATGCATTTCAATCTCCCGCATTGTCATGAATCTTTCGTTTGCATTGTCATACATTTCAACCTTTCGCATTGATATGCGTACACTTAGGTTGCATTGTTAGACACCCCTTGCTTGCATTATCACGCATGTTTTACTTACGTTATCATGCTTATTTCAGTTGAATTGCTATGCACCCCTTACTTGTGTTGTCACGTACACTTGTTGCATTATCATGCACCTTTTTACTTGCGTTGTCACGCACGTCCTGCTCGCATTGTTATGTGTACACTTAGGTTGCATTGTTATGCATCCCTTACTTGCGTTGTCGCGCATGCTCTCTCTTGCATTGTTATGCACCCACATTTAGTTGCGTTGTCACGCACCTTTCACTTGCATTGCTATGCATGTTTCTATCCACATCATATGTTCATGTGTTTATCTCCTATTGAAATGATATCTTGATTTAGCGAGGAACATGTGTTTTTACTATATTGTACCTGTCGAATTTCTTTCTTTTGTAGGCACGATATTGTATGTACGGTTCAATCAAAGGTAGTCCCGGTTCAGTTCAACTGTTATACCCCTTTCTCCACTCGCGTGCCACGTTTGGACGTAACCCCTTTCTCCACTCGCGTGCCGTGCTTGGACGTAACCCTTTTCTTCACTCGCGTGCCGCGTTTGGACGTACACCCCTTTCTCCACTCGCGTGCCGCGTTTGGACGTAACCCCTTTCTCCACTCGCGTGCCACGTTTGGACGTACCCCTTTCTCCACTCGCATGCCGCGTTTGGACGTACCCTTTTCTCCACTCGCGTGCCGTGTTTGGACGTACCACTTTCTCCACTCGCATGCCGCGTTTGGACGTATACCCTTTCTCCACTCGTGTGCCGCGTTTGGACATATACCCCTTTCTCCACTCGCGTGCCGCATTTGGACGTACCCCTTTCTCCACTCGCGTGCCGCGTTTGGATGTACCCTTTCTCCACTCGCATGTCGTGTTTGGACATACCCCTTTCTCCACTCGCATGTCGCATTTGGACGTATACCCCTTTCTCCACTCGCGTGCCGCGTTTGGACGTATACCCTTTCTCTATTCGCGTGCCGCGCTTGGACGTACCCCTTTCTCCACTCGCGTGTCGGGTTTGGACGTAACCCGTCTCTCTACTTGCGTGCCGCGTTTGGACGTATACCCCTTTCTTCACTCGCGTGCCACATTTGGACGTAGCCTTTCTCCACTCGTGTGCCATGTTTAGACATACCCCTTTTTCCACTCGCGTGCCGCGTTTGGACGTATACCCTTTCTTCACACGCGTGCCGCATTTGGACGTACCCCTTTCTCCACTCGCGTGCCACATTTGGACGTAACCCCTTTCTCCACTCGCGTGCCACATTTGGACGTTTATCCCTTTCTCCACTCGCGTGCTGCGTTTGGACGTAACCTTTTCTCTACTCGCGTGCCGCATTTGGACGTAACCCTTTCTCCACTCGCGTGCCGCGTTTGGATATACCCGCACTGTTATGTGCATCGCGCTTTCTTACACAGTCCTTTCCTCTCATGTGTGTGCCACGCTGAGAGATGCTCTCTTTCCTCTCATACGTGTGCCACACTGAGAGATGCTCCCCTTCCTCTCATGCGTGTGCCACGCCGAAAGATGCTTCATTTCCTCTCTTGCATGTGCTACACTGAGAGATGTTTTGTTTGGAACTTTGGGTGTCCTCGGTAGTCGCTTTTAGTCTTCTCCGCGTGAAACGCACCGAGAATTGCATAATTCTCTTACATCCTTTCGGCATGTAATGTAGTTAGATTTGTATATACCTGCTTAACTTTTGCATGTTTTACTTCGTTACAGCTTTCTTTGCATGATCATAAGTTATGCTTGGCTTTGTGCATTGTTCTTGCATCTTGCCCCTACCTTCGGGCGCATATCTTTATCTGTATCTTGAATGCTTGTCTGAGTTTTCGGCCTTGTCAAAAATGGGTCGTCTCTGACCTTTGACATTCACTCCCGTCACTTTGTGACTTTCGAGTTTTGTCAAAGAGGGGTAACTGTAGACACCCCATTTTTGACCGTCCTCAACACTTGGACGTCATCATTTGAACACTCGATGATCACCCATGCTCGTGTTCATTTTGAGTTTTCGGAGGTCTCGGCTATGCGCCTGGCCTCAAGATCTCCCAATTTGTCTGTTTTGTGCTTGGTTGTGAACCAAACGCTTGTGTTTTTGCTTCTAAGGGAAGAGGGCGGCTTGTTTGCCATGCCCTCAACTCACTGGCCAAGGCTTGAGGCCACCGGCCCTGTGTTCTTTACATCGGCCAAGTGTGTTGGCTGATCGGCACTGTTTTTGGTCGGCCGGCCATTGTGTTGGTCGATCGGCCATTTTTGCTGGCCGAACCCTGTTCATCTACTTTATGCAGATATTTTGTGCCAGCTAGCACAGCTGGCATCCACAATTAACCCCCTTCATACACATATATAGAGGGATTTGCTCTTTGCCTAGCTTCCCTTAGAAGCTTTAGATTTTGAACTTCTATAAAGAGGGAGCCCCTCCTCCCTTTTGGGGGGGTTCATAAATTTGCCTTAGAAAAGATAGATATAGACTTGTATCTATCTTGTCTTGTTTCTCCATTTAACCCTGTTCATCTACTTTATGCAGATATTTTGTGCCAGCTAGCACAGCTGGCATCCACAATTAACCCCCTTCATACACATATATAGAGGGATTTGCTCTTTGCCTAGCTTCCCTTAGAAGCTTTAGATTTTGAACTTCTATAAAGAGGGAGCCCCTCCTCCCTTCTGGGGGGGTTCAGAAATTTGCCTTAGAAAAGATAGATATAGACTTGTATCTATCTTGTCTTGTTTCTCCATTTTTGTGCTTCAAGAGTGTAGTATTGTCTTACTATTGTACACAAACACACACTAGAACACCATCCTTGGTTGCTGAGGTGCTAGGAGGTTGATTTCAGTGTTCTTGGGTTGGTTTGAACTCAGAAAACCTACTAGAGCTTTGTTCTTGAAGAGGTTTTACAAGGGTGAGTTCCTTGCTTTAAATCTCCGTTTCTTGCTTAAGCTTTTAGCCCATCTTCCTTATTGTTTTAAGCTTAGTTTATAACTGATAAAAGTTTTGATTTTGTGTGCTTTAGATCTCTGTTTAAGGTCATTTTGAGGTTTGGGGTTGTTTACCCCCCTCCAAGGCCTTGTTAGGCCTTGTTTTAGGCCATCCCTTTTGGCCCTTGCTTTGAGCTTTGCATGACCTTTCTACCACTGAAATCTAGAGGATTTTTAGTAGTAGAGAGGTGGTTTTGGTGTCCTAAATAGGAGAGGGTCGTCCCCTCTCCTTGTTGTCTTGAAAGCTTGCATAAATGGCTTATGTTTGTGGCATCTGTGCTTAGCTTGTTTTAGCTTCATTTCAGTATATATTAGGCTTTGTTTTGCCATGATATAGCACTATTTTGACTTGGTTTAGATATACCATGCATGCTTCATGTACTTGTCTTGTAATCCCATGATTTACTTTAACATGCATCATGCTTTAAGCCATGTTTCTAGCATGATTTTGGCTCGACTCCATGAAGCTTTTAGTCTTGTTGTAACATGTTTAAGCTCTGATTTGAGTTGTTTTGACCATATATGCCATGCTTTGTATAGCCGCCATGCATTTTAGCATGCTAGCTTTGAGTGTCCAAGTCACTAGCATGCTTTACTTGGCTCATTTCAGTGATTTGGAATCACTTGTTATGTTATTTTAGTCCATATAGTATGCTCATATACTTGCATTTGTCACTCCTTTATTGTTTTGAAGGGTTTGTGTTTTATGCCTCATGAACGTGCCATTGTGTATGCCATCATGCTTAGGTCATTGGGATGCCATCTAAGTGGGTTTTTGGGCTTACTTCAACATGCCATAACTTTGATTTTGGTTTCTTAAGCCATGCCATGTTTGGTTGTGTTAGGTGTAGTGTAACACCTCTTTTGTGGCCTTGCATGCCTCATGTTTTGGCATTGTGTTCTAGCTTATGTTGGCTAGTTTTGAGCTCACTTTTGGTCTTGTTTAGACATGCCTTGGGACTGTTTTGGGTCCCCTTGGCCCTTTGGGGCTTGCTTCATGTAGCCTTGGTTTGAGTCCCTTGGCTAGTTTTAAGTTTTGGGCTTTATTGCATGCCTTACTTGCATTATTTGGTCGATTGGGCATCATCCCTAACATGATTTCAGAGCTTACCATGTTTATCATATGTCCATATTTGTCCTCTTTTAGGTGTGCTTAAAAGTCGCCCTTTTATGCCTAAGTGTTAGGTTAATTAGCATGCATGTTTGTATGTATATTTCATGCCTTTGTCGCATCATTTTGGCCACTGATTTGGACCTATTTGAGAGCTGTCCATTTCGGTTTAAGACCATCCCCGCATGTTGTTGCATGCTTGCCTTGTATGTTGTTACATGCTTGTTGCATATTTGGTAAATTGCATGTTGTAGCATGCTAGTTCAATTGTGCCTTGTTGTGTACTTGGTCCATGACATGTTATTGCATGCTTAAGTTGTAATGCATTTGGCATGCATTCTCTTTTTTTAGCTTGCTTAACATGTTATTACATGTTGGCCTCACATGTCGTTATATGCTTGAATGTTGTTACATGCCTTGCATATTTGCATGCTTAAGTTGCATTTTGCATGCTTGTTAGCTTGCATTTTGTCATGTGCTGGATATGTTGTCACATATTCTTGCATGTTTGGATGCATGTTAGGTAACATTGCATTGCATTTGTCGTGCTCATGTTACATTGACTTAGCTTGCATGCTTAGGTTGATTACATTGGATTGCATTGCACATGTCGCATTACATTGGTTGCATGCTTTGCATTGTATTTGGTACACTTGCATAGCATTGTGTTTGGTTTGGGGTGTCAAACCAAACACAAGGATAAATGTTAGGGCCCAAGTTCCTACTACACCTCTGGAAGGGACAACCTGGGCTCACTTTAGTACTCGACATTCTTATTTGTTGATTCTGTTGGTATCACTTACTTCGTGTATCGTTTGATCGGCAAATAGGTTGCTGTCTGCTTGAACTTCGACCATCCGTGTTTTGTGCATTCATTGTACATTAATTTGCACACTTGGCTCCTTTGGCCATCATGCGTTGAAATGCGTGATTGATGGCCCGAGGGTCAAGAACTATACTCCTTTGAGTCTCAAACATGATAAGGAGGGTGGTGGTGCAAACATTGCCTTGAAAATGCATTACCATGCTCTGTCTGTCCTTTGTTGCAGCAAAAATAGGATTCTGCAGGAAGAGATGGTCAGTCGGCCATCTTCAGTGTCAGCCGGCTATGCGTTGTTGGCCGAGATCCTCACAAATGGTCGATGGCCAGTTCCTCTTGACCGGTGGCCTTGACTTTCTGCCGGTGACATCCCACAGTGCTCAGAAAGTGATTCAGAAGCATCCTTGAGACTTGCACAGTTTTCAGAGGTGCAGAGCAGTGTAAACAGAGGCAGTATGAGCATGGCGATAGATTTCCGAGCGAAGCCGAGCATGCATGCATTCGTCCCTCTTCTTGAGGCTGCTTTATTGCTTTCATAGCTTAATTAATTTGTTTAATTAGTTAAGTGTTGTGTAATAATTAATTAGCTAGGATAGTAGGTTAATTAGTTAGTTTGTATTATTCTTTTGGTCCCTCCGTCAAGAGGGCACAATTGTTGTAATAAGCGTGTGTGTGTGCGATGCATGTCTTCCAACCTCTACTTCTTTCTCCCTTTTTACTTAACCGCTTACGATGGTTAGTTCTAGGGCACGTTTCAATTAGCATCCTTATGCTATGCGTGGTTGCATCATTCATCTGTATTGCACGCACCGGGCTCGGCGCATCATACTAATTGCATAGTGTTTCAATTCCAACTTGAATACGTGTATCGAGTTGTCGCATTTCACATGCCATTCTTAGATTAGCCGAGCCTATTCTAGTTGCATTTTGCATGTGTTACATTAGCCATCTTAACATGAACTAGGATCATGCATGATTTCTAACTAGTTTCTTGTTTTGGCTCGGAGTACTAGGTAAGTACTTATGCTTTAGCATCTTGCATGAGTGTGAGTGTTACCATGATAGCATGCTTGCCATGAGGCTAACTGCTTATGTGATATAACTGCCTGAATGCCTATGGGTGAAGGTTAGATTACTTGAATTGGAACAATTCATCAAAATGTGTGTTTTAAGCCCACTTGAGAGTGGCAAAATCATGTTTTCTTAAGCCCACTTAAGGGTAGCAAATCCATGTCTTAGCCTACTTACGAGTAGCACCATCAAACTACTTTCAAATAAACAAACACGAGATGTTTTGTTCCAACTTAGGCGATCCGGTCTATACTTGTATGCTGTGCGCATCACATAGTAATTCCAGGCTAATACACTGAATAAGAACACATGTTTTCAAAACAAAATATCATGTTTAGTACAGGCCGATCTTTGATCGGGCGATCAAGGGTGCTCATAGATGACCTTCCCCAAACGTACCCAAGTTTCTGAGCTGAGGCAACTTTGGTGATGACGGACATGTGGCCTTAGGCACGAGTCAGGGTTTCCTAAATTTCTCAAAATAAATATTTAGGTGGCGACTCTGTATCTAACAAAGCAGTCAATGTTTGGCACTTCTTTCTTAAAAATCAGTTTTCCAAAACGATTTGCCAGATTTGGACTTTTTGGTGATTTATCGGTCTTGCATTGCACTTTGCGGGATTAGATTCAGAACTGTGACATTTGAGTCCGAACTGTAGCATGAGGCCCTCGGGGCGCGTCTACAGGTACGCAAAACACACCTTATTATACAACCATTCTGTCCAAGAGGTATTTTTGCATAAAGGGGATACAAGTATCAAACCAAGAACTCGCTCCCTTTATTTCGTCTATAATACAAAACCTTGGTAAATTAACCAATCCACATATATTTTAAAGTTCATAAAAACTATCACAAAGGAAACATACAGCAAATAGAGTAAGAATGTAAGCACCCGCTGCTACCCCCATGCACATCACCGCACCAAGCCTGAACAAGGTCACATTCATGATTTTGAATGAATTCATAAAGTTCGGGTGTACGCTCATGTGACACTGCTCGACGGAGACTTTCTTCGATTGCATCATAATTACAGTCTATGTTTTGTTCATTTCGCTCATCGTCGACAATCATGTTATGTAATATTATATATGCCTTCATATTATACATGCCTTCATTAGATGAAAACGTTTTGAATTGGTGGAAATACTCCCATACTCTTAGCCAATATGCCTTTGATTTTTGTTCATTCCCTTGCACTGGATCTAAGCTACTGTTAAGTCATGTCGATATGAGCATACTGTCTTCTTCTATAGTGAAGTTGCCACCTCGTTATGGTTTCTATTTGAGGAGATATTGGGGAAGACTGATCCCTTTGGTCAAGAGGTTCATCCGTAAATTCATAATCAGTCTCATCATTCATCAAGTTGGTGAAATATGCATCATTTTGTTGATGACTCGTCTATAGACAAGGTGAACAAAATTATGGCAACATATATTGGGTTGGAGAAATAACTAAGATTCCCAATTGGAAGCAAATTAATTAATAAATGAAGATAATGTAAATTAAAACACTAGTTGTTTTGTTGAAAATGATTCAATGATAATTTTAGATAAATAAATGGAGATCATGTAAATTCAATGATAGTTGCAACCAACTCTCTATCAAGCCTATATATTATGGAGCCAGAAGACGTTCCTATTTCCATGTACAAAGAGAGACAGGACTCTAAATCAAAGAATTTCTGGAGCTGCAAAAGATTCATCTTTTTCTCGAAGAAATTAAAGAATTCCAAGGTATGTGAATCAAAGGATAGAATAATTGTCGATTAGAAGCACTCATGAAGTCACAACTTTTGGTAGAAAATTTGCTTCAAAAGCTTCCAATACTGGCAAAACTACGAGATTGACTCCAGAAAAGGCTTCTACACCCCCCCTCCTAAGAAGCAAGCTGAGCTTTCAAAGAATTGTGAATCAGTATGTCAAAGGAAGCTAACATATATTATATTTATATATGTGCACTTGTGTCTGCATGCTTGTCTGTGTTGACATGCAAGTACAGGCCATTTACACTTCATGTGAAGCTAATATATATGTCATTCATACAGCTATGCTTGCATGTGTCTGGACATTTGTGTCACTCTCTCTACATTTAACTACATTTCCAATTCTACTTCCTGTCAAAAGAAAGATACTAGATGTTTTAGAAAAGAATACAAGAACTATATGTGATAACTGACTATGATAAGAGGGCAGAGAACAATTGATTTTCAGAGCCACTCATAAGTAGGAAATTTCACAAATTTATACGTATAGAAAATTAGCATGAATGTATACACAAATATTTTGTAATTCTTTTAGTAGGAAAATTCATGATTATCTTATATGAGTTAGTATTCTTGATATTTTGGCTGAGAAATTCAAGTGAAAAACAAGCATACTAATATGAATCATGTCAAAATCATAAATCCTTAAGAACTTTGCAGTAAAAAGTTAATAGTAAGGCCTAAGAGAGAGGGCATATCAACACAGGCAAAATTCTACAAATCCACCTAGATGCATATTGCAAGCAAACTCAAATAAATTCAAAGCACAATATACTAAAGTAACTTTTGGGTGGAAAGAGCAGGAGGAAACTGTATATTTTATCCAAATGATTAAATAAGTTCCGCCCACAAGTAGAAAGCAGTAAGTCAAGTGTTTTTTGACTTCCTTAAACTTGAGGCATATAGATTTCTCATTTATTCACATTAATGTTAGGATTGTGGGTTTCAAATGAACACACTTGTTCTCAAGTACCCTGTTTACTTTCAAAATTCAATAGCAAGGAACTGAGGGAGTAAATTCAATTATGGACACAAAAGGAAAAGGAAAAAAAAGGAGAAAAAAAGAAATAACTCAGTAAAATAACCACAACCAAGTCTTTAATGTTCTCACCGTATTGAAGGAACCCTAAACCTAAGTAAACTTCAAAATGGATTTAAACATTCTTAAAGGGGGTTGGCAACTTAATCACATTATGCAGACATAATGCCCTTGAAACCAAATTTAGAAAAATAACAATGAGAACTAATCAGAGGAACATGCTGGTTCAGGTGTAAGAGACAATGCCACATTTTCAAATTAAAATGTCAAAATCACAACAAAGAAATGCTAAAACTTGCATCTGACCGAATAGCACTCAGATCTTTGGCTATTATCCATCTTCTATTTGTCTCTTATTCCTTTTCCCATGTTAGTTCTAGCATGGAGGGAGGGTTCCTGATGTAGAGTGTGGAAGGGAAAAGAGGGACTAATTTAGAATTTCACATAGAGCACAATCTAGTTTGACTTGTTTAGGATCAATTTGGGTCATCCCTATAATTTTTGAGTTACAATGTTGTTGGACTAATTTGTCTATGTTTTACTAAGTTTGAGACATGGACCATGGGTTGTATCAAGTTTGTAGTTATGTTTTCAGATCTCATATATGGTTCTCTAGTTTGCATATAGATATTTATATATGTCGAGTGTCTTAGTTTCTTAATTTTGAAGTCAAAATTCAAGTAGAATTAGGAAAAACAACACCTTATAAATATTTATGTACTTTTTGTGTTATGTGAAGCTTTTAAAAGAATAATCGAATTTATGTAGAAGAGTTTTTGGAAACTTGCCCAAGCGTTGCCTATAATTAGAGTTGTGGTGAGTTTTGGGTAGGAAAAAGATTGTATGGTTAGAGTTTTAACAGGTAGAAGACAGAATTTATGATTTGGCAAGGAAGAAGGCTGGATTTTGGCTTGATTTTTGAAATGAAAGATTATGGGATTTCTGAAATATTAGTTGCAAGAATTCTCTGAACAACCAGAGTTTTGATTTAGGTGCTAATTCAAAGGTACAAAGGTAGGGGAAGGGTAAGGTTGATTGGGCACGATTGAGTGTGGTTTTGGCACTGAAAAGTCTACTAACCGAAATTTGTAAATTTGTATACAGATCAAAGAATAATCGAATTTAAAAAAATTGGGGAAATTTGTAAATAATCTTACAAAGATTAAAGAATAATCAAATTTCGATTGAAGTAATAATTTTCTGCTTAGTAATTTACAAGGTCATAAAATCAGATAGGAGAAGAAGATAATATCTCTATGCTAGCTGTTCTTCCTATATATCCTAGGCAATATCAAATAAAATGCGAGAATGTGAGTAAACCCATTATAATATTCTTAGAATATGTAGAATTAAGGTCCATCTTGAAAAACCATTCGCAACACAAAAACACAAAACACAAAAATAGAATAGTGAAGTATCAAGGTATGCTTGAACTCACAGATCAGACAGACGATACACACATAAATTGTATACAGATTCGTAAAACCAAGAAAATGGGAGAGACCCAGATTATAGAGGAACAAGGAAAGTTTGTTCTATACATATATATATATAGAGAGAGAGAGGGTTTATGAGTGGCATAGAAGGGGAAGACAGAGAGATAGAAGGATCCATAGAGGTCGATGGAGGGAGTTGCAGACAACGTTGAAGGAGAAGATCGATTTCGCGCTGAAGGAGCAGATTGATTTCGCGGGAGAGAAGAGTTTAGAGAGCCTTCAATCACTCTCCAATTGAAGCTAGCGGAGAAGCCGCGAGGAAAAGTAGGAAGCCATTTAGCCAGCCCATTGGAGTGAGAATATTAGGGTGATATGAGCTAAAATAGCTAACAGTCCCATTTTACCTCTTCCCTTGGAGTTGCTCTGAGAGGGAGGGAGAGAGCAGTGAGATTAGGGCTTTTTTTTTTAAATTTATCTGAAGAGATAACACAGAATTTGGGAATATCGGGAAAGAGGGAAAATGGGAGAGGGGGCTGTGGCTCGAAATTAGGAATTATTATTTGCGATGATATTAAGGCTGTCACAAATGAAAGAGAAAAAAGTAAAATTTTGTGACGGATTGGCAAAAGAGCGATTGGCAAAAGAGTGTCGCAAAACAGGAAAAAAAAATTAAAACCAGAAAAATTTTGCCACGTTAAACTTACCGTCGCATATAACCTTATTTTTTGCCACGGTCTAACTTTTTCCGTCGCAAAAACTATAAATTCCGTGATGGCACTTAAACCGTCGCAAATTGTTCCATGTCAAATGCTCATTTTTCTAGTAGTGACTCCAAATTCATTATTGCTGGTTAATGAGTTTGATTCTTCCTTTGTAGTTTTCCCCGTAGAAAAGGAATTGAAAAGCTCATTTCTCGGGTCAAGTCATGCTTGTTATTCTTTATTGCTTTGGACTTAGTGGACGTTATCATCACCATTGGACATAAAGGAAGAAAATATAAGAAAATGGAAAAGTGAAATAAACAGGCTAATAAAATTGGAGTAAAAAAGGAGGTAAAAAGAGAATAAAATTTGGTTAGGTTCAGTTGGACGTTATACTGAATTTGTTGCTTCTAGAATCATCGCATACTATTGTTGTGATGTTCGATGATTCGTAAGGCACGTCTACCCCTTCCCTTGAGGTAACTCCATGATATGGAAGAGGTATTGTTTATCATTTGTTGCATTTATTAAGCTCTTGTCATATCGTTTCTAAGGTCATCATGTAACAAATTTACGATGATTGATGATTTGATAATCGAATTTGCTCCTCCCTTGATCATTTTCATGATAGGGAAGGGTAAAGAAGATAAACGTCACTTGGAAACACTCTGTCTTGCTCTGTTTCAGCTCTATTGCAGCAGGGTATTCCCCAAAAATAGTGGCCGGCTGGCCATCATTCTGTACGACCGACTACTCTCTCAGGCCAGCTGGCCACCCCTTTTTGTACAGGCAGTGGTATTTTTGCAGCAGAACAGAGCAGATCCTGGGGCCAAAATAGAATAATTTTCTAATTGTAAACAGAGCAGATTCTGGCAGCAAACATAGAGGTTTCCGGAGGATGTTCTCGGTTGTGCACATGTGGTTCATCGCCTCCCATTCAAGTCCATTAGATTAATAGCTTTTAGATTCATATGTAATATTAGAATTTGTACAAGTTAATTACTTAGTTTATTCGTTTGTGTTTGTAATAATTGGTTAATTAGGACTTTCATTCAGACCCTCTTGTGCGAGGGCCAACTTGTAATATTTGTATGTCTTCTAACCCTCATTTCTTTCTCCCTTTTATTTATATGCTTATCCTGGTCGTATATAATATCATATTTTCGTTTCATATCATTATTATGCTTTGTATCCATTTTTTCATACATAAGGTTCAGTTCATCATTCTTCTTGAATATCATTGTCATTTCCTATTTACTTGAATACGTGCATTACCGCATACTCTAAGTTGATCCATATGACATGTTAATAGGCCGAATTTAGTAGTTGCATTATCGTATGTGTTGCATTAGTCACTTGCATATTAGAACTATGCATTTTTCTAACTATGTTCTTTTCTTTGGCCTACTTCGATTGAGTACTAGGTGAGCATTTTTACTTTAGCATATGGCATATGTGTTTGTGTTGCCGTGTCAAGCATACCACCCTGAGGCCATGTGCTTATTTGAAATACCTGTTTGAATGCCTGTGGATGAAGGTTATTTTGCTTAAGCTGGAATGACTTTGATTAGTGTACATATGAGCTCACTTTTCCTTCAAGTAGTACATATTCAAAACTCCTTTCAAACAAACATAAAATCAAAGCATTCCAAAGTGGGTGACGTAGTCTATACTTGTGCCCCTGATATAGTAACATTAGTAGATTAATAATCAGGACATGAGCATATAATGTTTATAAAAAACACACCATGATTAGTAGAGGCCGATCTTTGATCGGGTGAGTGGGGTGCTCAATTCATGACCTTTCCCTCTCATATATAAGTTCCCGAGCCGAGACACTTTGGTTATGACGGACAAGTGGCCTTTGGCATGAGTCACGGGTTTCCTAAATTTTTCAAAAATATATAGGTGGCGACTCTGAAATTTGGCAATGCAGTCCATTTTTGGTATCTCTGATGATTGATGGATTTTCTAATATTTGCCGGACTTGGACTCTCATTCATTTTTTCTGTTTCATATTGCACTTGTGAAATCAGATTTAGAACCACGGGAGTCCGTACTGTCGGGCTATCATACCCGAGGAGACTAAACCCCTCCAAGGAGCACGAAAGCAAGCTACACAGCCCTAGTAGGACATAATGTTCATGGATTACAAATGCAAATTAAAAATATATATGTACATTCCAGTTTTGACACATATATCTATTGGTTATGAGTGATAGCTAACAAGAGGATTGATTTGTTTCATAAACAGGACATAAAATGTGTGGGCTCATCTTCAGTTTATGTACTAAAATACCTGTTAAAATCCTAATTTGGTAACATCTCCAAAAATAATTTCTAATGGTTTGCCATTCATCTCACTAAATTATGGCCTCATCAAAATTTTGTAAAATTCTCTCTCTACCTCTCTTATGCTGAAATCAACAAATAAAATTATGGCCTCATCAAAATTTTGTAAAATTCTCTCTCTATCTCTCTTATGCTAAAATCAACAAATAAAATTTCATTTGGCCATTTTGTGTAAGAAAATTAGAATAAATAGCATTTGCACCGTTACAGTAATTATAAAATTTTACTCTCTCTATCTCAAATTATTTAAGCAGCACAAAAAATAAAAACTTTGAAGTAATATAGTTTTGTGTTAAATTTTTTAATTTTTTCACAAATTAAAAGTATTTAATGAGGTCTTTTAATTGGTTAAAAAATTAAAAGTTTTAGTATGATAATATATTATTTTTAAATTCTTCTTTTTCATGTCGGATAAATAATTATAGATAGGAGTACAATTTTAGCATTTTAAAAGTAGCTCCAATAGTGTTATTCATCATATTAAAGCCAAAAGTTAACAATAATCCTTTCAAATTCATCTTTAATAGTGTGCTATCTTTAATGCTGAATTAATTTCAATGATGTGCTATCTTTCATGACAAATCATACCAATACCAAATCCCAAGCTTCTCCCTGATGATCAGCTCATAAATGACATTTATAAATAAAAAAATAAAAATTGGAAATCACATTTACACCCTTGAAATAACATTGTCAAATTATGACATTTTGTCATCGTAGTGTCTTAAATTTACTGTTAGTATTATGAATTTGACGCCATTGGATTTGACATTGCTATTTTTACATCAAACACTAGGAATGCAATTAGTATAAGATGCTTAGTCCATATGTCTTTTTTTTTTAAATAGACTTTTAAGGCTATAGATCTACACGCCTTTTGTTTGGATCCGTAAGGATAGTCCCAGGTCTATAAGGACAGTCTACACACCTTTTGTATTTGTTTGGATCCACGCTTGTCTATCTGTTCAAATTAATCTTTCTCCATAATCAAACCCATTTTTGTCTCTGTCTTTTCCATCTTTTTCTCACCCATCTTGCATTCTCGAAGTTCAAATTAATCTTTCTCCATAATCAAACCCATTTTTGTCTCTGTCTTTTCCATCTTTTTCTCGCCCATCTTGCATTCTCCAAATCCACTTTCTCTCTTCTTCTTCTTCTTCTTCTTCTTCTTCTTCTTCTTCATCTTTGTTCTCTCATCCTGGTGCAAGTCCCTATACATCAGTATGAACCAACTCCAACTTTTCTAACTTCGATTTTCTGCCATCCTTTGAAAAACTAACCCTCATTTTCTTGCCGAAGATGCAATCCTCACAAAAGTCAATGTTAACTGATTTTGAATGTGACAGTTTCCCTTTAGATGCAAGTACTTTCATCTCTTTTTGACTCATGTGCTCAAGCCTCCAGTGCTACAAATTTGAGTTTTCCTTCTTATCAGCAGCTGCTATTGCATCCCTATTGTTCGTAGTCATGTAAAGAATGTTTTTTTGACAATGAGCAAAAACCATGGATTCTTTGGTGATTTTTCATAAACACCCATGAAGATTACAACATGACCTTCATTATCAAGCTATCCAACAGAGATCAAGTTTCTTTTCAAACCACACACATGTCTGACATTCTGTATCTTCCATACAGACCCATTTGACAACCTGATCGTCATATCCCCTTTACCTATAATCTTCAAAGGTTCATCATCAACCAGATAAACCTCCCGAAAATAACCACCAATGTAATTATCCACAATTTCCCTTTATGAGGTAGAATGGAATGATGTCCCAGGATCTAAAATTCAAGATTCAAGTGGGCTGTCAACACTCAGAATCAAGGCATTACAAATCACCTCTATTGCAACATTCGCAGACTTCTGATTTGATCTCCTTTATTCTTATTGTGAGCAGTGGTTCTACAATATTTCTTCATCCCAAACAAACCTTTGCTTGATCTCCACTCTGGTGCCTAAAACAGGAAACATTCCGGTCGGAGGAGTCGAAATTAGCACTCCGATGGTTAAGTCAAATTTTTTATGAGAACGAATGAACAAATATTTCAGGGTAGAGTTTTGTTGGTTGATAGTGCATACCTCTCTTCTTTTATTTACCTTCTTTATATAGCCATTTGGTGTAGATATTTCTTACGTAATTTGACCTATTTGTCATCATTACCTAAATGTTAGGGCCCAAGTTCCTACTACACCTCTGGAAGGGACAACCTGGGCTCACTTTAGTACTCGACATTCTTATTTGTTGATTCTGTTGGTATCACTTACTTCGTGTATCGTTTGATCGGCAAATAGGTTGCTGTCCGCTTGAACTTCGACCATCCAATGGGCCTGGTTGGGTTTGGGCCTATGATGGATGGGCCCAGATATGCATTGTTTGTCAAATGTGCATAGTTTTCACTTGACTCTCACAATTGCCCCCTGAGCTTTTGGACACTTTGAAGGCCGAGTGGTTTTTGTGCTCGGCTCTTGCGAGACCGCCTTGAAATTTAGGCTTGTGATTAGTACGCTGTTACAACTCTGACGTGACTAATGGGACCTCACAAAAAGATATATATAACTCCCACCTCTTTAGACTTCCTTCACACGCCTCATTTATTGCTTTTTCAAAATCAAACTTCTCAGCACCTTTTCGCCTCTGAAGAATCCCTCTATTTTCTATAACTCTCCGTTTCTGTCTTTTTCATCTGGTGTCATCTTGCAACCTCATTCACTGAGCAATCAAAAATTTCTTTGTAAGTCCTCTGTTTCCCTTTCTCTTTACATTTTTGACTTCATTCCCTCTTTCCTTCGACATTTTTTTCAATTTTCACTTGTGAATATTTATGGCAAACCACCTGAAAGACCTCATTTCCAAGTCAAAGGTCTTCGCCTTTCATCACCATTTTGAAATCCCAGATGACGTTCAGTTAAAACTCATCGGGTATGGTGTTCTTACCTAGAAATGGCAGACATGAGCACCATTGCTCTGCCATTATTGGTCATTGTTCAGGAGGGAAATCGATTTCCTCTTCACCCTTTGTTGCGAACCACCCTTCATTTCTAGGGCTTAATCCCATTTCAACCAAACGTTAACTTTTTCGAGTCATAATGGGGGATTGCTAAACTGAACAACATTCTTGGCATCAACCTTGGCATCCCTACTATTTGACACTGCTACTTCTCAGGAAAATTTTCTGGTCAGCTTGGAACATTTTTCTTGAAAGCCAAGGACATGGACCACCAACTGGTAACCATGTTAGCCAGTTTGAGCAAAAGTGTTGATGACGTAATGATATTAGTTCATGGCACTCATTTAGGAGGACACCAACTTTATCTTTTAGAACTTGGAAGATCTTCTAGGCTTGACAGAAGAGATGAAAGTCGAGAAGAAGTCCCTTTTCTAGATTGCCAAACGGCGAAACATTGAGAAGATGACTGCAAAGAACAAGGTGGTGGTTGTCGAAAAGAACAGGGCACCTGAACCCTTGCCTACAATGCCTATAGCCGAAAAGGTTGTTAACATCCCCCAAGAACCAGAAACTGAAATAGTCCTTGCCGAAATGACTAGGGAAGGGGCTAATCAAAGGGGTTACAAGAACCCCGCTGAATCAGCAGAGCCCGCCGAGAAAAGGGCTCGCACCTCCCCTGTATTTGACATTTCACCCCCTTCATCATCCAACCTAAGGTGAAGGGTACTAACATTCTGATTGGTGCCTCGACACTGAAAGAACCTGGGGTTGCCTTAGCATGGCTAAGGCGATCATGCTTCCGTTAGACAAATAAGCTTTTTGTATTGAGGATGACTCAAGGGCAATAGACCTTGTAGCCTAGTCTGTAATTCTGGTAAGTATTCTTGTCAATAAATTTTTCTTTAAGGTAGCAACTTTAATTGCTAACATTATTTAAACTTATTCTTAGGTTGTCGAGAGGATCATCGATATCGGGCGTCGGCATCGTAATGCAGCAAACTTGGTCGGTGAACTAAAAGACCAAGTGGTGGCTGAAGAGAGGAAATCCCAAGCGGTCACAACTAAACTTGTGGTAGCAAATAAAAAAGTGTTAGCTGAGCAGGCTAAAACTGAGGTCGAGTACATGCATGCTGAAGAGATGACCAAACTGCGACTTACTGCCGACGAGAAGGTAGTTTCTTTTGAAGTGACGTATAAAGCAACAGATACCGAGCTGGTGAAGGTGAGGGCCGGCCTTTAGAAGGTTGAACAATAGGCATCTAACGCTTATAAAAGAGGGGAGGAGTTAGGCACTAACACCTACGCTGATAAAGCACTCAAGTTTGAAAATTAGGGATTCAAACATTGTTGGACGAAGGCCCCTGAAACAACCAAGGTTACTTTGGATATGCCGATTCCCTTCAAAATGAAGGCGTGGAAGCGCTCGACTCCGACCCCAAGTAGCCTTGACTCCGATTCTGACCCCAACACTGACCCCGACTACCTTCGTTGTACTCACATTTCTTTTTGTTTTGTTTTTTTGTTATTTGTTTTGAGTATAGTTTTGTTTGTTGCTCGGCAACTAGGGCCGTTTTCATGTACAAAATGATCTTGTAACTTGGTTCATTTATGAATGAAAACTAGTTTTTTGTGTGTCGAATTGTCCTTAACAAATGCAATGTGTCACGAGTTGAACCCACCTCTAGAGGTTTAGGCGATGACCGGCCAGTAATCCCAGATTACCTCTGACCTCAAAGACAAATCTGGCAAATAATAATGATAAGGGGCACTACAGAAGCAATACAAAAATATAAACATGCCCATCAAGCAGTGCATGCATGAAAAATCATATAAAATTGAAACTTCAACTCTTCCATAGATGTGGATACAAAAATACATCATAGCATCTTAATGCTTATACAAATCGTCCATCCATTTCAAGTTGCCAAACAAAAAGGAATTCAATAAAGAACAAAAGAAACAAAACAAAGTTCCATAGTTCACAAGGTTGACACACTTGGCTCTGCATGAGACCAAGATTGCCCCATCACGAAAGCACTCCAAAATGGCTGACAAAAGGGTGGACTCCCGTGGTTGCCCTATGCTTGACGCTCCATTTGCTCACCAAAATGTATATATAGGGGAAATGGGTGAGCTAAAGCCCAGTGTAATACTTCCATAAAGAGGTTAAATTGATGATATCTATCATTGTACAAAATCATATCACATGAGTTCGAATCATATCATAAACGATTACTTGTCATATCAAAGTTCACAAATCATATTCATATGTGGTACATCCAACAGTGCATAATGGGACCATTTTGGTCTAACATAGGGACCCCTTGGGTCTACATCAGAGATCTCTGTAACAATGGGTTACGGTGTTGTTACCCCTGGACAAGAGCCTTAGGTCACGGTATTGTTACCCTCAGACTAGGGCCATATAGCATAGGCCACGGTATTGTTACCCCCAGGCGAGGATCGTAGGCCGCGGTATTATTACCCTTGGGCGATGGCTGTAGGCCATGGTATTGGTACCCCCAGGTAAAGGCTACACTAAGGATGCCACAATTACATTTTGAAAGAGACAATCATTTATTGTAACGAAATAGCATTTCAAAATAAGGAACTTGCGGTAAACCAAAACAAACTTTAATAACATATCTTTACAAAAGTGCTACTCATAGTGGGCGGGTACTAACAGTAGACCTTGGCTGACCACCTACACAAAGCACATAGCACAAAGACATATTGAACACACGTTCGAAACAATTAACGTATCTTAATTCGTTTCCTTTATGTGTTTTTCTAGCTTATTTCATGATTAAGGATGTTCAAATGAAGCTTAAGAATGCCTAAATGGGCATGAGGATGCAAATATGTACTTAAGAGAGTTAGTCAAAATTTACTGAAAACAGGGCCTTCGCTCTAGCGCACACTTGGTCGCTTGAGCGGTGTAGCCTGACTGCAAAAGTACTAGATACTCAATTTTTACGCTCGATGGTCACTCGAGCCAAGTGCTAAATAAAAGTGGGTTCACTCGAGCGCACACTTGGTCACTCGAGCCAACGGCCAAAGTCTACAAAAATACTGGATGCTCTCAATGTTCGTTTGAGCCATGGTTTTTGCTCGAGCGAACTGTGTGAATTTTAGGTTTTCCAGATTTGTGTTTGAAATTCAAAACCAATGCTTTCATGTTCAAAAATTGCATGGTTGGTCTCAAAAAGATTAGAAACACTTTATAAAGCATGTATCTTTGGAAAATATGAAACCATGACCTCAAATTCTCTTTTAATTCTTCAAAACACCATGTTCTTGACATTCATGTAACTAACTCAACCCTTTATCTTTCCAAAACATGTTTATATAAGATGTTGAGTGAAAATCCATGAAGAACCTCAAGAAATAACTCACGTAAGTTCCATACATGTATGAATTTGAAGAAAACCAAGTTCAAAGATGAAGAATTATGTAGGCATGTACACAATTCACTTAAACTCTCCACATTCATGATGATTCATGCTCATTCTTTTCAAATACATGCAAATGATCCCACAAATTAGTGAATTTATCTTCCTACATGGATTAACTTCATGAATTGTAGGTAAAGATCATACCTAGAGCTTAAATTAGGCCTTAGCTAAGCTAATCCTCTTCAATTCCTCTTAAGCCTCTTGAATTCTTTTCCCTCTCTCTCTCTCTACAAATGTTGAACTCTCTCTCTCTCTCTAGCTCTCAAATTTTCAACATGAGGTTGATGTAAAATGAAATCTAAGCATGTTTAACAAATATATATAGGATGATTAGGGCCTCACTAATCACCTATGCTTAAGGCTAATCAAATGAGCTTAAATCTAATCAATTATGATTATTTTATTCTAATTATTTTGATCCGAATCAAATTTTAATCAAACCTACCATATGATTCTAAAAATTCCAACTAGCCTATTGAATTAACCAATTTTGGTTTCTGAATCTGTTTGGGCTTTCAATTTCAAATTCTAAGTCGACAATTAAACAAATAACTCACAAAGAAATAGATAAGTATCAATTAAGCAGAGTTATGCAAAGTATGCCCAATAAAGTATTACGTAAAAATGATACGGAGGTCGGGGTCGTTACAGTCTCCCCCCTCTCCCCTTAAGGAGTTTGGTCCTCCAAACTTAAGTTACCTCCATTCGAGAACAAATATGGGTATTGTTGTTACATTTCTTCCTCTCTTTCCCATGTAGCCTCTTTTTTGTAATTTTCTCTCCATTCTACCTTCACCATTGGGATAGATTTGTTCCTTGGTTGCTTCACTTGCCGATCAAGGATCTATACTGGCCATTCCTTGTATCTCATATCCTCTTTTAAGGCTATTCGATGGTAGTCAATAACATGAAATGGATCTCTAAGATACCCCGTGAAGCATTGATACGTGGAAAACATTGTGCATTTGATCTATTTCCAACAGTAAAGCAATTCGATAAGCAACAGGGCCAAGTCTTTCCAAAATATGAAATGGCCCGATGTAACGTGGAGTCAGCTTCACTTTTTTGCCAAAACGTGTATGTCCTTTCATCGGTGCCACTTGAATGAACACGTGATCTCCCACTTCATATTTCAAATCTCTTCTTCTCTGAGCAGTCATCAGCCTCTGTTAGATGATCTTTATCTTTTTAGTTCTTTATTGTATAAGTTTAGACCCACACAAAGCTCTATCACCAACCTCGGTCTAGCAAATTGGAGACCTACACTTTCTTTTGTACAATGCCTCATAAGGTGCCATGCTGATACTCAAGTGGAAATCATTGTTATAAGAAAACTCCGCAATGGTAGGTAAGTTTCCCAACTACCTTGAAATTCTAAGACACACATATGAAGCATATCTTCCAACGTTCGGATAGTTCTCTCAGTTTGCCCGTCGATTTATGGATGGAAGGTTGTGCTGAATCTCAATTCGGTGCCCATTGCCCAGTGCAAACTTTGCCAAAATCTAGAAACAAATTTATGATCCTTATCTGACACGATAGATATCGGAACCCCGTGTAATCGAATAATCTCATCAATATAAATAGTGGCAAGTCTATAGGCATTAAACGAAGTTTTCACAACAAGAAAATGAGCATATTTTGTCAATCTATCAACAATGACGCAAATAGCATTCATACCTCTAGATGTTTGAGGTAGACCGACAATGAAGTCCATGGTTATATGTTCTCACTTCCATTCTGGAATGTGAAGAGATTGAAGTAAACCTGCAGGTTTTTGATGTTTTACTTGTTGACATTAGAGGCATTTAGAATTGTAGTCTGCGATTTTTCCCTTCATATGTGGCCACCAGTACATTTGTTTCAAGTCTCGGTACATCTTGGTATTCCCCAAATGCATAACAAACATTGACTTGTGAGCTTAATCTAAAATTCTTCTTTTTAACTCTACATCATTTGGAACACAAAGTCTCCCTAGGAATTTCAAAACTTGTTCTTCCATAGTGAATCCCAATTTGGGCTTAGTTCCAAACTCATCACACACTTTCTTCAGAAACTGATCATCTCTCTGTTTCTGTTTAATCTCTTCAATAATCATCGGTTGTGCAGACATTGCATCCAAGACACTGTCTTGCCCATGATATACAACTTCTGTTTTAAGTATGTCTAGATCTTGTAGAATTTCCTTCCGGTTTGTCACTAAGCATTCCAAGGTTCCCGTACTTTTTCTACTCAAAGCATCAGCCACTGTATTAGCTTTACCCGGATGATAATGAATTTCTAGGTCATAATCTTTAATCAATTCAAGCCATCATCTCTATCGTATATTTAGTTCTTTCTGGGTAAAGAAATATTTCAAGCTTCTGTGGTTTGTGTATACTTCACACTTAGCCCCATACAAGTAGTGGCATCAGATTTTCAATACGAATACTACACCAACAAGCCCCAAATCATGTGGTGGGTAGTTCTTTTCATGTGGTTTTAATTGTTGGGATGCGTACATAATTACTTTGCCATTCTGCATTAAAACACAACCCAAACCTCTGTGAGGTGCATCACTGAAAATTACAAACCCTTCTATACCTAATGGTAAGGTGAGGATTAGAGTTGTAGTCAGTCTCATCTACAATTCTTGGAATACGAATTCCCTCCAATCTGTCCACACAAATGGTTCTCCCTTTCGAGTCAATTATGTCAATGGTACAACTATTTTAGAGAAGACTCTAATAAATCTCTTATAGTAACCTGGCAAACTCATAAAACTATGAATTTTTGTTACGTTAGTCGGAGTAGGCCAGTTAACAATCGCCTCAATTTTTTATGGGTCAACATATATCCCTTTTCTATTAATAACATGCCCCAAAAATGTAATTTCATTCAGCCAAAATTCACATTTCTTAAGTTTCCCATACAGTTGTTTCTCCCTGAGTGTTTGCAAAATTATTCTAAGGTGTTGTTCATGTTCTCCTCTACTCTTTGAGTATATCAAAATATCATCAATAATACTACAACAAACTCATCCAAAAATGGTTTAAAGATTTGATTCATTAAGTCCATGAAGGTTGTTGGTGCATTAGTAACTCCGAAGGGCATGACTAAAAATTCATAGTGTCCATACCTGGTCAAGAATACAATTTTCTCTATGTCTTTAGCCTTAACTTTCGACTGATGGTATCCTAAACGCAATTTAGTCTTTGAAAATACCTGAGCCCTCTGTAATTGGTCAAACAAATCATCAATCTGAGGTAAAGGATATTTATTTTTAATTGTTACCTTGTTAAGTTCCCTGTAATCGATACACAGATGGAGGGTTACATCATTCTTCTTTCAAACAATACAAGTGCACCCCACAGTGATGTGCTTGGTCAGATAAACTCTTTATCAAGCAATTCCTGTAATTGTACTTTCAATTATTTTATTTCAGCAGTTGACATACGATATGGAGTTTTGGATATGGGTTGAGTACCAGGCATTACATCAATTACAAATTTAATTTCTCTATCAACTAACTGCCTAGGTAACTCTTCCAGAAACACATTAGAAAAATCTTTCATAGCTGGTATATCATTTAAAGCAACATCTAAAGACTGAATACTCAAAACACTAAACAAATACCTCTAACACCCTTTGTTAATCACTTTACGCACTTTCATAGTAGAAATTAGATATGGTAGGGGAACTACACCTCTCCCCTCAAAATAGAACTTAGATTGTCCTGGCTAGATGCACAATCAATAGTCATATAATATCTGGACAACCAGTCCATATCCAAAATAATATCAAAGTGAGTCATGTCTAGGGGCAACAAATCAACATATATTGTAACATTCTCAAGTAAAATTTCACATGGAGGGTAAAAGTTTAAACATAGCATAGATCCCCCTGACAGTAAAGTCACACATAATATATAGGGAAAATTCAAAGTTTCCAATGGGCTATTCAAGCTAGAAGCAAATTGCATAGAGACAAAAGAGTGGGTAGACCCTGAATCAATCAAAGCATATGCAAACTACCCACAAATAGAGAGTGTACCTGAGACTACAGTTTCTACATTTTGAGTGTCCCCTGATACAAGAGCAAAAACCCTTCCTTGTCTCTAGTTATCCCGTGCTGCAGCCAGAGTTGCATTGGCCCTTATATTTGGCGCTAATGCGGTTGAGCTTGTAGCACCCCAATTGTCACGTTGTCATGATTGCGAACATTTCTTTTCTATGTGTCATCTTTCCACATTGAAAACAAGCCCCGGTGATTCGGTAGCACACACCCCGATGCTTTCTTCCACAGTCCAGACAAATAAGTACTGAATTGCTACTCTGATTTGAACTACTAGAATTTCTTGACTTTGCCTTCTTGGTTGTTGTTGAGGTTGCCCCTTTGTTCACATTCAAATTTTGTCTTTTACCTTTCCACTCATAATTTCAGTTACGGTTAGCCAAGTTTGTCTCTGCCATAAGAACCTTGTCTAAAACATCAATATATTTAGGCAGTTTCAAAACATTAATTCTATCAAGAATTGCATCACGGAGACCTCTCTCAAATTTCCTGGCCTTTTTGTAGTCTGTATCGACCATATATGGTGTGAAGAGTGCTAATTCCGTGAACTGGGCCTCATACTCTGCCACTGATTTGTTCTGCTGGTTTAATTGTTCAAACTCTGTCACTTTTCTGTCCCGAATACGTTGCGGGAAGTACTTCTCGTAGAAGATCTCTAGGAACTGAACCCAATTGATTCCTTTGTTAGTATCTCGTACTAACATCCACCATCTTCTTGCTTTATCTTTGAGTGTAAAGGCAGCTAACAGTACTTTTTGTGTCTTCGTGCATAGAAACACCTCAAACAACTTCTCAATCCCAAATACCCAGGCCTCAGCCTTTTGCAGATCAATTCCCCTGTGAAACAAGGGTGGTTTCATTTTTTTGAACTCTTTGGTGAGGGTAATGGTTCTGTTTTCATTTTGATGGTCCAGTACCGGTGGAACAAGCATTAGAAGTGGGAGTGGTTGTTGCTGTTGCTTCCATTGTTGTTGTTGTCGTAGGCTTTCAGCCATGTCATGCATCATTATTTCCATTGGGTCGAGACGGTTGGAGGTAGACTCATCTAGTTCATCCCCTCTTGTTCTCATCATTATCTATATGAAACTTGTATCATAGTAAATACATTGAATGCACATATATACATATACACATTTTCAACACAAATACCTCATCTTATTATTCAAATGCATATGAATGCAATCCTTAAGTCCTACCAGACACCTTATTGCTCAATGGACTAGAGAGTGAGGTATAACTCGTGCTCTAATACCAAACTGTCAGTCCTCAAACCCACCCATAGAGGTTTAGGCCGTGACCAACCAGTAATCCTAGATTAGCTCTGGCATCAAAGACTAATCTGGTAAATAATAATGATAAGGAGCACTTCGAAAGCAATCCAAAAATATAAACATGTCCAATGAGCAGTGCATACATGAAAAATCATACAAAATTAAAACTTCAAGTCCTCCATAGATGTGCATACAAAAATACATCATAGCATCTTAACACTTATACAAATCATCCATCCATTTCAACTTCCTAAACAAAAAGGAATTAAACAAAGAACAAAATAAACAAAACAAAGTTCCATAGTTCACAAGGTTGACACACTGGGCTCCGCATGAGACGAAGATCACCCTATCACGGAAGCACTCCAAAATGGCTGACAAAAGGGTGGACTCCCGAGGTTGCCCTATGCTTGACACTCCATTTGCTCACCTACATGTATATAGAGGAGAAATAGGTGAGCTAAAGCCTAGTGAATAATACAAGCATAAAGAGGTTAAATAAAAGTGATTACTTGTCGTATCAAAGTTCAAAAATCTTATTCATATGTGATACATCCAACAGTGCACAATGGGACCATTTAGGTCTAACATAGAGACCTATTGGGTCTACATCAAAGATCTTTGTAACAATAAGCCACGGTATTATTGCCCCCGAGCAAGGGGCGTAGACCGTGGTATTGTTACCCCTGGGCGAGAGCCATATAGCATAGGCCATGATATTGTTGCCTCCGAGTGAGGGCTGTAGGCCATGGTATTGGTACCCCCAGGCAAGGGCTATACTAAGGATGCCACAATTATAGTTTGAAAGAGACAATCATTCATTATAACGAAATAACATTTCAAAATAATGAACTTGCAATAAACCAAAACACACTTTAATAACATATCTTTACAAAAGTACTACTCATAGTTTGCGGGCACTGATGGTAGACCTCGGCTAACCACCTATACAAAGCACATAGCACAAAGACACATTGAACACACGTTCGAAACAAGTAACGTATTTTAATTCATTTCCTTTACATGTTTTTCTAGCTTATTCCATGATTACGGATTTTCAAATAAAGCTTAAGAATGCCTAAATGGACATGAGGATACAAATATGTACTTAGGAGAGTTAGTCAAAATTTTCTAAAAATAGGGCATTCGCCCGAGCGCACACTTGATCGCTTGAGCGGTGTAGCCTAACTGCAAAAGTACTGGATGCTCAATTTTTACGCTCAACGGTCACTTGACAGTCGCTCGAGTCAAGTGTTGAATAAAAGCGGGTTCGCTTGAGAGCACACTTGGTTTCTCGAGCCAACGACCAAAGTTTGCAAAAATACTAGATGCCCTCAATGTTCGCTCGGGTCATGGTTTCCTCGCTCGAGCGAACTGTGTGAATTTTGGATTTTCCAAATTTGTGTTTGAAGTTCAAACCAATGCTTTCATGTTCAAAACTTGCATGGTTGGTCTCAAAAAGCTTAGAAACACTTTATAAAACATGTATCTTCAGATTCTCTTTCAATTCTGCAAAACACCATGTTCTTGACATGCATGCAACTAACTCAACTCTTTATCTTTCCAAAACATGTTTATATGAGATATTGAATGCAAATCCATGAAGAACTTCAAGAAATAGCTCAAGTAAGTCCCATGCATGTATGAATTTGAAGAAAACCAAGTTCAAAGATGAAGAATTATGCATGCATGTACACAATTCACTTAAACTCTCCACATTCATGATGATTCATGCTCATTCTTTTCAAATACATGCAAATGATCCTACAAATTAGTGAATTCATCTTCCTACATGGATTAACTTCATGAATTGTAGGTAAAGATCATACCTAGAGCTTAGATTAGGCCTTAGCTAACCTAATCCTCTTGAATTCTTTTCCCTCTCTCTCTCTACAAATGTTGAACTATCTCACTAGCTCTCAAATTTTCAGCACAAGGTTGATGTAAAATGAAGTCTAAGCATGTTTAACAAATATATATAGAGTGATTAACGCCTCACTAATCACCTATGCTTAAGGCTAATCAAGTGGGCTTAAATCTAATCAATTATGATTAAAATATTCTAATTATTTTGACCCGAATCAAATTTTAATCAAACCTACCATATGATTCTAAAAATTCCAACTAGCTTATTGAATTAACCAATTTTGGCTTTTGAATCCGTTTGGGCTTTCAATTTCAAATTCTAAGTTGACAATTAAATAGATAACTCACAAACAAACAAATAAGCATCAATTAAACACATAATTATGCAAAGTATGCCCAATAAAATATTATGTAAAAATGATACGAAAGTCGGGGTCATTACACAATGTTTGTCAAATATTTATACTTATGAATGTGAAAACAAGCAGTTTTTATGAAAATTTAGGCAACATAATCTAGTTAATGAAAGTGCTAGCAAGGAAAAGCTTACTCTACATAAATCACTAACGCATTCGACGTCAACATACCTATGAAGAATGCAGTATTATAGTTGCACAAGTTGTCGTGCAATTGTTTCTATGCAATCAGCATTTATCATGATTTCACAATCGGGGCAACAAGTGAAATTGATAAAAAGTTAAATTAGTAATAAGTTAAAATGATTTTTCAATCGCTAAGAAAGATATTCAAACAGCATAGTTCCATACCCATGCAACCTTATGAAGTAATATACCCAAGGGACCTTTGTCGACTGAACTGCGCGACGCAAGCTAGTAAATGAAAGAGTTGGCAAGGAAAAGCCTACTCTACATAAATCAATAACACATTCGGCATCAGCATACCTATAAAGAATGTAGTATTATAGCTACACAAGTTGTCGTGCCATCGTTGTCCATACAATCGGCGTTTATCATGATTTCGCAATTGGGGCAATAATAAATTGATAGTAAGTTAAATTACTAATAAGTTAAAATAATTTCGCAATCGTAGAGAAATATATTCATACGGCATAGTTCCACACTCATGCAATGTTAAGAAGTTATAAACCCAAAGGACCTTTGCCGATTGAATTGTGCTGATATGCCCCTACCCCGATTGGGGAAGCAAAACTTAAGCAAACGGAAGCCAACGAAGATAGAGTTATTCTAGTAGTTGGCGACACGCATATGGGGGTATGATGATATGACATATCTGGGATGTGGTAGTCTACTAAGTGCTTCGAAAAAGGTATTGATAATGGAGTATATAAAGGGATGTGTGCCTGAACTCTGCCTAATATGGCTTTTATCAAATTTCAAGATAGGAGAGTGAATTGGTTTAGTGAAACCGGAATTAGCTGCTCCCACGAACTCACGTTTTGCGATTGGAGGGAATTTGCAAAGAACGACTGAGGTCCTCTAGAGAAGGCTAGAAGGGTGTTTGTCAATAATAAAGGTGAAGCACTGACAGTCGAAGAAATGGACTAGCCATAGAGGTTTGATGGGAATAGAAGAGGTGAGCAGACGATGATCACCATACCAACCTCACCGAAGCTCTGGACAAAGAGAACCACAGAGCAAATCGCCTAGGGGCAATAGGTGTGACAAAAGGGGAACTAAGATTGCCAGTGTTTTGACATCAACCGAGCCGAGTGGGCTACCTCGGCCCTTGAGTTTTGCAGTCTTTATTAGGAACATGCCAATGATAGAGACGGACACATTAGTCAATGATCCCAATGTTGCTGTTGACTTTGCACGACAAATTTTTCCCGAAGAAGTTCAAAGGTCCTTAACCAATCTAAATGACTACAAAGTTTTTTTGCGAGCCATTCATGGAGCCGTGAGAGGGCTCTACAGTTCATATGAGATCAGCATGCACCTTCATGCCACCCAGGTCGAAATTGAGCAAAAAGATGGCTTAATTCAGAACTTGGAGCGACGATTAGCCGAAGTTGAGAAAACGACCAAAGCAGAAGCCCTATAAGCAAGAGTGGTGAAGGAAAAAGGGACAAGGGTTATGGATTTGGAAACAACCCAAAACAAAGGAGTTCAGTGCCAAGTGGATTGGGCCTTATCTGATATAGAAATGGCACAATTTTTCTGAACGGATCATCACCAAAGCTGAGCTTATAACCTTGGGTTTTTAGAAGGAAAAGTGCTCGGCATGAAAATAACCACCGAGAAGCTTGCTAATGATGTCCTCGATGTGAAAATCATGGCTTCAAGCATGGTTGGACAAAGGCCCTCCAATTGGCAGGTATAAATGTTGAGTCCCTATTGTACAAGGACTTCATAATGCCGTTCGAGGCATATGATGCCAAGAAGACCCATGACGAAGATGAAGGCATAGCTTGATTCTTAGATTCAAATGTGTACATCTAATTACCTGTTCTTTTAGATGTAAACTCATAATGTAATTGCTTTTTATGTCAAGTAATTTGTACTGGTTTTCTTAATGAAATGAATTTAAAGGTTAAATGCGTTGCAAATAATATCTAAAGTTTATGTTTCTCTAAATGCGGAGGCATTTTACTAATGGCGTTCCGTGCCAAGCACAAAGAGTGCTCCAAATTCAGAGACTTTTATCGATGGAGCTCCGTGTCAAGCACGAAGAGTGCTTCGAATTCGGAGACTTTTACTAATGGCACTCCGTGTTAAGCATGGAGAGTGCTTCGAATTCAGAGACTTTTATCGACTTTATGCAGCAATTAATTTGAAATATTGCAAGGATTGTGAGTAATATATCTCATGTCATTGATTGCCTATACAAAGTGATGCAAACTCATTAATTACAAAAAAGTGGAAATCAAAAGCACTTACATTAGTAGTACAATTTACACATATGCGTAGAGTTCCACAACCGGGGTAATTTCTTGCCACTCATTCAAGAGACGGTATGTCCCTGCCCTGGCAATTCAATTTATTTAATAAGGGCCATTCCAGTTTGGACTGAGCTTGTCATTGGTAGAGTTTTTTTCCCAACAGGTAGAACTTTCTTTAGGACCAACTCCCCAGGAACATAACAATAGATTTGAACCCTTTGATTGTAGGACTTAGCTAGCTACTACTGATATCAGGCCATTTTGACCAATGATCTATCTCGGCGTTCTTCAATTAAATCAAAATCAAGTGCTAGCATCGTATCATTCCGACTAGTATCAAAGGCCTTGGTGCAAAGAGATGTAAGTCGATTTTTAGGGGTATAATTGCCTCATTGTCGAAGGACATGGCAAATAGGGTTTCCCTAGTGAATCTTCTCGACATTGTCTGATAGGTCCAAAGCACACTAGACAACTCGTCCACCCATTTCCTCTTTGCTTTTTCCAAGAGTTTCTTGATGCCATCTAAAACAACTTTGTTAGAGGCCTCATGGCTATTGCTTTGTGGATAAGCCAGTGAAGAAAAGTAAAGCCGAATTCCATACATATCACACAACTCACGATAGACCCCACAATCAGACTGAGTCCTGTTGTTTGATACAAGTGCCCTGGGGATGCTGAATCACGTTATAATACTCTTCCAGGCAAAACCTCTAACATCCATAGCCTTTATACTGGTCAACAACTCTGCCTCTACTCACTTGGTAAAATAATCAGTTGCGACGATCAAAAATCGTTTATTCCCTGGTGCTTTCGGCAATGGTGCCATGATATTTAATCTCCATCAAGCAAACGACCAAGGATTGGTTAAAGAAGTAAGCTCTTCGGTGGGCAAGTGCTTAAGAGGAGAAAACATTTGGCATTGCTCGCACTTTTTAACATATTCTTCTGCATCAGTTTGCATCGTCGACCACCAATGCCCTTGAGTCACTACCCTATGAGCTAATGATTGGCTGCCTGAATGGGCACCACAGCTGCACGAATAAATTTTGGCCAGGAAATCCTCCACCTTGTCTGGATGGACACACTCAAGGTAGGGCCCAGAAAGAGATTTCTTAAACAATTTCTCCTCAGGGTCAAGACAATATCTCAGGGCCTTGTTGCATAGTTTGTGAACCTCTTTTTTATCATATGACAACTGCTTAGAAGTTAGAATGCAGCTATAGGATCCATCCAACTTGGACCCTCTTAGACGGCAAGTACTACTAGCTCATGTGGCATGTCAAAACTAGGTCCTAGAACGAAACTCATTTCAATGGTACGCTTGACTTCCATGTGGACAATTGAGGTTATACATGCTAAAGTATCATCATGAGTGTTTTGATCTTGGGTTATCTAATTTAATTCATGGTTATCAAATTTGCTTAACAAGGCATTGGCGGTTCGTATATAGGCAGGCATTCGATCATTCCTTGTGGAATATTCACCTTTTAACTAATTAATGACCAACTTAGAGTCGCAATAGACTTGCAAATGCTTGGCTCCCATTTGGAGTGAATTCCTTAGGCCAACGAGAAGAGCATCATATTCGGCTTCATTATTTGAGGCATCAAAGCCAAGCTTGACTGACTACTCAATTACGGCTCCCTCTGGGGTCATAATAACCACTCCTGCCCCATTGCCCTGCTAGTTTGATAAGCCATCACAATACAATTTCCATATATTCCCCACTTCCATTCACCAAAATAGAGCTATGTCCACAAGTGTTGCGGTTTTCACTATGATCCAAAAATAATACAACTCTCTTAACCTACAAGAGGTACCTTCTTAATCTATTTATAAGTATAGAATTAGAGCAACACGGAAGCAACAGGGAAATTACCAAAATACACCCCAAAAAAAATGGGGCTCTCCTTTGGGGGCAGGCCGCCCCCCTCCCTCCCCCCTCCTCCTCCCAAAACCCCCATAGGATCTATGATTTAGTAAACAAAACTTGTCAAGGTTCACAGACCCAACATGGCAAAGGTTAATGATTCAAGTCGATGGTGCGATTGCGGCTCTTTTGTTGTAATCTAACTTATTAATTTACTAATATCTTCCAGTATGACAAAAAAACAAAAAAGTCATTTTAACTTTCTCCATTAGAGATGTTCTTATCTAGGATGTTGAAAAGTTCAAGAAAGAACAATACCATCATTGAAATAGATTCAAGTTACATACTAAAAAAAGAATTAGATTAATTGAGCACAGAACGGGACAAGGTTAAGCGTAACCATTCATTATCAAATGCTGTTTTTGTTGTTTCCATGCGTTGAAATGAAGTTGTCAATGCAAATCTTGCTCAATTTCATTACAAAAGCAACCAATTACATTTAGAGCTTCTTGAGAATTTAGAACTACTATTGGATCAACCGTGTACAAATTAATTTAAACTATTATAGTAGATGAGATTGATTACAAATATCACCCACCAATAAGGTCTTAACTACCTTGGCTATTCTAGTAATAATTTATTCATGAAAGGTGACTTCCCATAGAATAAAATTTTAAGAAAGATAAGGTATACACAATCATTTGTAAAGATTGTTTATGGAATTTGAATCCATTCTATCATGACACTAGCGACAAACATATGGATTGATTGAAGGGTATTTAGCGACAATGATGGATTAGATTAACCTAAGATTGATCATAGCAGCCTTAATTGGTTATTTATTTTTATTTTTTTAAAAAATAGTTCTAAGAATGTGTATGGATTAGGGTAGCTACTAGGGTGGGGATAATAATAAGAAAGAATATAAAGAGAAATGTCAAAGTTTTGGCCTTGGATGCTCTCATCACCCATTAAGTGCTTGATCATATCCAACCATGGCAAAAGCCAAAGCCACCGACACCATTAATAAAAATAATATCACGAATTTTACATGGGACAACTACTAGCCTTTCTGATTTGAAGTGTCCCACGGTAGCGGGCCCCTTTTATATTGTTCTTGCATTTAGAGAGAGAGAGAGAGAGAGAGAAAGAGAGAGGATTGAGTGGACTGGGAAGAATTTTAGTAACAGTGTTCCTATTGGCCTAAAAGACAGTCCCAATCTATACAAAGTTTGTGTGAACCAAAAGGAGATTTGAGAGATGGCAAGATTGTTTATAGAAGCCCTTTTTTTTAGTGGACTCTAAGAGAGAGAGAGAGGGAGAGGAATTTTACTGGCATTTATTATGGAGAGTTGAACAAAAGTTCCAAATTTTGTACGTGAACACAGCTTTAGGCTCCACACCACTTGTTTTTACACTGATGAAGACGTGGGGGAAGATTTTGAATGTCCGTGTCAAATTTTGTTTTGCAACATAGGGGTCCATGTAACACATTTTTCTTACACAAGTACTATTATTTTATTTTTTTTTGATAACTCAAGATGTCTTGAATTATATATATAAATATATACAGATATGTTTTTGGTGGGATTTGAGTATGAGAAGTCGGTCAGATGAAATTAATATTTATTGAATTATCAATCTAATCGACTTGTGTATTCTACCAAAGTTGAATTGATTCCAAATTATGGGAAGAAATTGAAAGATTTCTATCCACTCTCGTATTTGTTTGGAAATAGACAAAACATGAGATACATGATGTATTGATCATATTGACTACTCTCCCATTCTTAAAATGTTAGTCATTTATTTCATTTTTCATTATTCTAAAATGTTAGTCTTTTTTCAAAAATCAAGTACTAAAATAGTATGAATTTCTTATTTTACTCTTCTTTTAAATTCATTAACAACACAAAAAGTACAATTATGATAATTGATATTCCAAAAATAAATGTACTATCATGGGGTAATTTTGGAAAATCCATTTTTTTTTAAATGCAATAATTATACTATAAAAAAAAATTAGATTCCCCAGAATGAACTATTATTCTGGGATGGATGAAGTATTATTAATACAATCGAAGCAACTACTCTTTGCAATTTTATTTATTTTTAAGATAAGTTACACTAATCTTTTTTAAATTTAAAAAAAATTAAATCAAGTCCAACAAGTTTTTCATAATTTCACTCAACAACCTTAAGATTTTAATTCACATAACACTTAGTCATATTTTTATCAATAATTTATTAGTTGTATGGATAAAAAATTTGATATTGTCATACATTTTATACTAAAATATATATTACTGAAAGGGTAATTTTTGGGAAAAATTGGGCCGAGCTATGAGATGAACTTTATGGCCCAAAGTGCGAAGGACTGGGTAAAAAGGCCGCAAAGTTACTCCGGCCGAAGAGAGATAAAGTTACTCCGGTCCAAGAGAGATTAAGCTACTTCGGCCCAAGAATTGTAAAGTTACTTCGGTCCGAAAGCAATTTGGAGTTAGGGCGGTCTCGGTGGTAGTCCGGTCATGGTGTTTTGTGGTTAGAACGGTCAAAACCTTGCTACTCGGTAGCTCGGTCTAAACACACCATGGGTTGAACAGAAGAGAACCGAGATAGGAAAGAGTAAAAGGAAGAACCAAACTAAGGATAGTTCGGCCTACTCTGTGGCTCAGCATAGCCAGGTTTATCTCGGTCGTATGGTAGTTCGGCCGTGGCAAAAACCATCCCACTTGGTTTAAGCAATGGGGGGGGGGGTGTAAAAGGATAACCATTATCCTTTGGGAGTATGAATCCTAGGAGGACTCTGCATGGAGTAATAAAAGTCCTACTAGGATTGTGCCACTCGAAACCTATAAGAAGCTCACAAACATCACCTTGGAAGAGGTAACACAACACACAATTTTATTTTCTGAATACATTGAGCTTTGTCTATTTGTCAAGTTGGCTGACTTAGGCATCGGAGAGGTTTCCGGCACACACCCGCCGGCTAGCTCACGTTTGTGTTTTTAGGTGACAAAGCAACGTCATACGGAGGAGCGCAGACTTAGTCAACAGGATTATACGAGAAGGTGTATTTCTTTCCCGTACAATTGGCGCCGTCTGTGGGAAAGACAGACAGAACAAAGCCTCTTGATTAAAGCTTCTCCCCTTTACAATCAATGGCACACATTGAAGAATTGCTGCAGTCCGCCGTCGACGGACTAACTCTAGATGGGGGTGCAAGGCGTGAAGGATTACCTTCTGTCCCTCCCATGGCAGACTTGGAGCCCCAACGACATAACTCCAGGAGAGATACTAGGGGAAGGCGAAATAACAGCCCCCATCGCTCTCATTCACAAAGTCCTGATAGGCAAAGACGGAGGATTGACCCTCAAGCTCTGGAAGACCGCGTGAAAGAGCAAGATGAATTGATAAGAAAGATGGCGGCGGACATAGAGACCTTGAAACGCCAGATGAAGAAAAAAGAAGTGGCGACAGGAGAGGGGCGCAAAAACAAGACGCCCCCTCGCCACTCAGAAAATCGTAGTAGGAATACTACACCCTCACAAGGAGAGAGTAGAAGCCTCAGGACAGGCGATACTCAATCATGGTCTTCCAGAACTCGTCACTCCAGGTCTGAGAGGACGAAGTCTGAAAGATCATACACTGAAGGAAGCACATACTGGCCCTCTCATTCGCATCAAACTAGATCTAGACAGACGGAATTACCCAGATCATCCGACTTACGAACCGTGCTCGAAGAGAAAGCACGATGCAAGGAGGATGCCAGGGCGCGGGATCTGCACAGAGTTTCTGCCTTACAGCGGTTGGCTCCTCGGACGCATGGAAGCGTCGAGGTTGGAATGCCAATACCGCGCCCAGCCTACGAACCAACGGACAAGGCACTAGCAAGGCTACAGACTTCGCCGTTTGTTCCAGCGATCGAAAATGCACCCCTACCATCAGGCTTCCTTCAGGCCAAATTCACCACATATGAAGGGAAGACGGATCCTTACTCACACTTGAGCCACTTTCGCCAAGTCATGGCCGTTTACAGGCGGAACGAGGCCTTAATGTGCATACTCTTCCCATCAAGTCTTGGCGACCTAGGCTTGACTTGGTTTGAGAAACTTCCAGAAGGCAGCATAGCCTCTTGGGCACAATTGGCAGAAGCCTTCGTGACAAGGTTCCGAACAAACACTAAAACCCCGGTGGAGATCAATCAGCTACTCTCCATTGACATGGGGGATAAAGAGACCCTAAGATCCTACAACAGTCGCTACTGGGAGACATTCAATCAGATTGGGGACTGCCCTACCAATCTGGCCATTGCACAGTATAAAAGAGGCCTTCCAGTCGGGAACAGACTAAGGGACTCAATCACCATGACGCCACCCCTCACTATGGAAGCCCTGATGGAAAGAATGCATCAGCACATCAGGGTAGAAGAGGATGGCGCACGTGCCAAAGCAAAATCTAGTGCGACCGCAGTACCAAAAAAGAAAACCTCAACAAAGGTCAATACAGTGGGTCGTCAGAACAGAAACGGATGTGGCAGACGAGATAACGGAGAAGACCCCGATAAAAGATGGTTGAGAATCCGCACTGCCATAACCACGGTGTTCAAAAAACTGATATATCGGATTCTGAGCGAGATAAGAGATAAGCCTTTCGTCAAGTGGCCAGCCAAGCTAGGAGAAGCCCAGAAGGACTATGACGAAAGATCGCGGTGCACCTTCCCCGAAGAAAAGGGACACCGCACGGAGAATTGCACACCATTGAGACAACACTTGGAAGAGTTGGTGGCAGCAGGCCACTTGGACAAGTACATTGAAGGAGGGACGCAACCAGCCCCCCAAGATCACAACAACCCCAACGGAATGGCAATCGACCTCCCACCTCAAGGCATTATCAATGTGATTCATGGAGTCTTTGAACCTGAGCGTGTATGCGAGCTCAGGGGGTCAATCAAAAAGGCCGAGCACTTTAGAGAGGTGATAAGTGTCCAACCTGCCATCAAGAAGGGGAAGACAGAGGCAACAAACGTCATGTCTTTTTCAGATAAAGACTTAGAACGGATATATTGCCCACACAATGATGCCCTGGTCGTCACCCTCCGAGTCAAGGATTTTGACGTCAAGCGGATTCTGATTGACCAGGGTAGTTCATGTAAAATCATGTACTACGAAACATTTAAACAACTGAAGCTACAAGACAAAGACTTGGCACCTGCTGTATCTCTCCTAATTGGATTCAACTCTATGCCAGAATGGCCCGTCGGTAAGATAATTCTTCCAGTTAAAGCAGGGAGCGTGACAAAACAAGTGGAGTTCTGGGTATTGAAGGTCCCCTCAACTTACAACATCATCTTGGGCAGAACATGGTTGCATGCCATGCGTTCGGTGGCGTCATCCTACCACCAAGTAATGCGGTTCCCCAACGACAGCGGTATAATTGAAGAAGTCTATGGAGACCAGATCATGTCAAAGCAATGTTTCGCCACGGTGAATGGCAGCCGCGCTGCCAAAGGATATGTTCATTCGGTGGAAGAGCCTGAAAGCAACGAACTATTCGCGGATGTCGGCAAAGAGGCTGATCAGAAAGTAGTGAAGGACTTGGTGGAGGTAAAAATAGATAAAAAGAACCCGGATAAGTTCTTCTTGCTCGGTTCGTCGTTGTCCAGCACTGAGAGGTTAGAGGTCTTAGAATTCTTAACCTCTAACATCGAAGTGTTCGCCTGGAAAGAAGATAGACAAGATTCTCTAACTCCAACGTGTCGCAAGTCGCAATGGCATGATCAACTAAAGCGTGTTTGGAATTTGTCTCAGGTTGCGTCGTGCACGCTCCTGATTGTTTGTTTTGTTTACCTCTTCTCACGATTTCAGTGTGGTTAGAGTTTGTCCCTTCCTCACATGATTTCAGCGTGTTTGGAATTTGTTTACCGCTTCTCACGATTTCAGCGTGGTTAGAGTTTGTCCTTTCCTCATACGATTTTAGCGTGTTTGGAATTTGTCTCAGGTTGCGTCATGCACGCTCTTGATTGTTTGTTTTGTTTACCTCTTCTCACGATTTTAGCGTGGTTAGAGTTTGTCCCTTCCTCACACGATTTTAGCGTGTTTGGAATTTGTTTACCTCTTCTCACGATTTCAGCGTGGTTAAAGTTTGCCCTTTTCTCACACGATATCTGCGTGTTTGGAATTTGTTTACCTCTTCTCACGATTTCAGCATGGTTAGAGTTTGTCCTTTCCTCACATGATTTCGGCGTGTTTAGAATTTGTCTCAGGTTGCGTCGTGCACGCTCCTGATTATTTGCTTTGGACCTATTCTCACGATTTCAGCGTGGTTAGAGTGTTCTTTTCCTCACACAATTTCAGCGTGTTTGAAATTTGACTCAGGTTGCGTCGTGCACGCTCCCGATTGTTTGTTTTTGGACTTCCTCTCACGATTTCAGTGTGGTTTGAGTGTCCCTTTCCTCACACGATTCCGGCGTGTTTGGAATTTGTCTTAGGGTGCGTTGTGTACGCGCCTGATTGTTTGCTTTTTTTAAAGGCCAAGTTTGAGTGGGATGAAGAATGCGACCAAGCTCTGGAAAGCTTGAAGGAATATATGTCTTCCCTACCACTGCTTGTTACCCCAGTACCTGGTGAAGAACTTTTCTTATACCTGGCAGTCTCTCAGCACGCAGTTAGCGCAGTGTTGGTTCGTGCAGAAGGAATACAACACTTGCCCATCTTTTATGTCAGCAAGACATTGCTGAGAGCCGAAACAAGGTACTTGCCCTTGGAAAAATTAGCATTGGCCTTAATGATGGCCTCCAGGAAATTGGCACACTACTTTCAGGCCCACACCATAGTCGTCCTCACAGTTTTTCCATTAAAAGCTTTGTTTGAGAAGGCGAACTTTTCTGGGCGAATCTTGAAGTGGGCAGTAGAGTTGGGACAATTCGACATCAAGTTCCAACCCAGAACCGCAGTAAAAGCCCAATCTTTGGCAGACTTCGTCGCAGAGTTTACTCCTGGTAGTCATCATATCTGCCCCGTCGACCTAACTGACACAACCGAACTAGGGATGAAAGTTGACGCCGGAATAGCGCAACCCCTAGCAGAAAGCACTCGGTCAGAATCCAAGGCAGACCAGACTAAAGACAACAAGGAAGAAACAGACCAAGACTCACCAACAGTCCAATCAGATGGCGAGGGGCAGACAGCAAGCATGGACCTTGAAGAAAACACCATTCTTGACCCCACGACATCATCTGATCCCTCCACTTGCTGGAAGTTGTTCGTTGGAGAGATGTGGAAGCTATTTGTAGATGGAGCATCTAACCGGCATGGTGCAGGACTTGGCATAGTCCTCATCTCTCCAGACGGCCTGGTTGTAGAGCAAGCAATCAACCTTGGCTTTCCAGCATCAAACAACGAAACAGAGTATGAAGCGCTTCTCGCAGGACTCAAATCAGCATACTACATGAAGGCCAGCGAACTAATAGTCTACAGCGACTCACAGTTGGTGGTAAACCAAATTTCTGGCGACTATGAAGCAAAAGATGACAGAATGGCCAAGTACCAAGAATTGGTCAGAACAGAGATCAAGAAGTTTGATGTAGTAAGGATAGAACAAATTGGCAGGGAGGAAAACAGCAGAGCAGACGAACTAGCAGGCTTCGCCTCAATGGCAGATTCCTCCATACCTCATCCACTACTAATCGACTACCTACCTAGACCAAGCATAGAAGACCCCGAAGCAGAAGAGGTATGTTGCACAGAACTAGGCCCCTCTTGGATGGATCCCATCATCCTGTTCTTAAAAGACGGCATCCTACCAGAAGAGAAAAAAGAAGCCAACAGAAAAAAAGAGCAAAATAGCAGCGATTTTGGCTCTCCCCATCCTTGGCATTATACAAGAAGTCATTCTCAGGACCCTACCTAAAGTGTGTACATCCCAGCAAAGTAGAAGCATTCTTGTACGAGATACACAAAGGGTGTGCGAAGCCATCAAGGAGGAAGATCGCTAGCTTACAGGGCCATTTCACAAGGATACTGTGGCCATACATGCAGGCAGACTCCGAAAATATGTGAAGAAGTATGAGAAATGCCAAAAATTCGCGCACCAAATACATCAACCAGCAAGAGAACTCCTACCATTAACTAGCCCATGACCTTTCGCAATGTGGGGCTTGGACATAGTAGGACCACTTCCACTGCACCCGGCAACAGGAAGTTTTTTCTCGCAACAACAGACTACTTCATAAAATGGTGGAAGCAGAAGCATTGGCATCTATCAAAGAAAAAGATGTAAAGAAGTTCGTTTGGCAGAATATCATCACTCGTTTGGCATACCAAAAGCCTTAATTTCAGACAATGGCACTCAGTTCGATCGGCGGAATCGTTTAGAGGCTTTTGTGAAGAGTACAAGATAGAGTTCTACAATTCTACACCGGCATATCCTCAAGCAAATGGCCAAGCAGAAGCATCAAATAAAGTCGTCTTGGATGGACTGAAGAAAAGGTTAGAGAAGGCAAAAGGCAAGTGGGCGGATGAACTTCCTCATGTTTTATGGGCTTACCACACCACACCTCGACGATCAATAGGAGAGACACCATTCTCCTTAGCCTACGGAATGGAAGCAGTAATCCCACTGGAAGTTGGCCTCCCCACAATTCGAAGCGAAAATTTTGATCCAGACTTAAATGGAGAAGCCATAACATTGGAACTCGACCTTGCAGACGAAATAAGAGAAAGAGCATTGGTTCACATTGCTTCATACCAACGAGAGTTAGTTAGAAAATACAACAAAAAGGTGCATCTAAGACAATTCAAGATTGGCGATTGGGTACTGCGCAAAGTAATGGGAAACACCTTGGTACCAGGAGATGGCAAGTTAGGGCCAAACTGGAAAGGTCCTTACAAAGTGGTTGGGTTAGCAAGCAAAGGGGCATACCACCTAGAAGACAAGGACGGCAAAGCAATCCCTAGGCCATGGAACACGGCCAATCTCAAGTTATTTTACTTTTAAGCTTTTCTCTTTTAAACATGTGTAATTTTTTCTTTCTTCAATAAAACAAGCGATTCTTTTCAGCGTGAGTTGTTCTCTGTAAAAGTTAGCTTTAGTAAAATTTAGGAACATTGCAGACACATTATTCTAAGTTAGCTGGAAAAAACTAACTTAGAGGTTGGCTGGAATAAACCAACACCCTTCATAAGCCCAGGATAAGGATCCAGGCTGCAGGACGTTTGGTCGGAATAACCAAACCTTATTCTAAGTTAGCTGGAAAAAACTAACTTAGAGGTTGGCTGGAATAAACCAACACCCTTCCTAAGCCTAGGATAAGGATCCAGGCTGCAGGACGTTTGGCCGGAATAACCAAACCTTGTTCTAAGTTAGCTGGAAAAAAACTAACTTAGTGGTTGGCTGGATTAAACCAACTCTTTGAAACTCTTCAGCTGAAGTATAGGTATGGCTGAAGAGTGGTTGGCTGGATTAAACCAACTCTTTTTACTCTTCAGCCGAAGTATGGGTATGGCTGAAGAGTGGTTGGCTGGATTAAACTAACTCTTTGTACTCTTCAGCCGAAGTATGTGTATGGCTGAAGAGTGGTTGGCTGGATTAAACCAACTCTTTGTACTCTTCAGCCGAAGTATGGGTATGGCCGAAGAGTGGTTGGCTGGATTAAACCAACTCTGAGTGCTCCTCAGCCGAAGTAATTATTTCGGCTAAGGAGTGGTTGGCTGGTAAGCATAGTTAGTTTAACCATCAAAACCGGAATAGAAGTTGGAATAATAGAAGACATTACAAGTGCAAGCATACACATCAAAACCGGAATAAGAGTTCAAGCAAAATTTTCATTCATTGAAAAGCAATTACAGAGGGGCATAGTCCGGTTACAAAGATAAAAGGTAACAAAAAAGAGAAAAAGTACAAAATCAAGAGAAAAGGTCTTCAATTTCGGCATCAAAAGCTGCATCGGCATCATCACGAAGACCGGTTTCAGCAGGGAGCTCGCTCACGGTCGCAAGGGTGGTTTCGGTCGGAACCACGGTTTCCCCTGGACGTTCAATAGTCAGGTCTTCCACCATGGGCTCCAACCGAATTGTCTGATCCACATTGACAACCGGAGTATCCTCAGAGGCTAAGTCTTCATCAGAGTCTGAGCCTTCAAGAAACTGCTGTTGCATGGCATTAGCATACTCCACAAGGGAGCTCGGTATGAAATAGGCTGGAGGGTTAAAAACCTCGGTCTGTGGATCGTGACTGAGCTTCTCAACAGCTGCCCTCCAGCCGCACTTAAAGAATAGCTCCTTGGCAGCTTCGCACTGCTTGACATAAGCATCCTCTGCCTCCTTGTAGCCTTGCTTTTCGGCTCCTTTTGCGCTCTCTTTCAGCTGGTTTATCTCGGTATCTTTCTTCTTTTCGAGCTTCACCAGCTCGCGCAGGTACTTGTCCTTTAGAGCAATGGCAGCCTTCTGCTTTTCTGCTTCGACCGAACTAACCAGTCCGGTAAGTCTGCCGTTCTCAGCTCGTAGTTCGGCCATCTGCTTTCTGGCCTCCTCTAGCTCGATCGCCTTCGCTTCGGCTTCTGCCACGGCTTTCCTGGTCGTTTTTCTAAGCTTAACCACCTTCCTGTAAGTGATGTTGTTTTTCTGAATGGCCTGACAAAATAGAGACTTTTCTTAAGCCGAAGTAAAAGTTGAAAAAAGTAGACAGGAAAACGGCCGAAGTTACTTACCAGAATCATCGACTTTGTTGAAGACCGGATGGCCTTCAGTTCGGTGTTTAGTTGCTTTTGGTGGTGCTCCATATCTTTGGGGAGGCACACACTCCCGGCCAGGTTGAAGGCGAACTGGTGATCTTTCTCGGCAACAACCGAATCAGAATCCTGGATATCTCGGTTGTTGAAGGTGAGCTTTGGTACCCAGCAAGTTGTAGTTCGGTCAGAAGGCTCCGGGTGGGGGCTTGGTGGCAGGCTTGGTGGAAGAGCAGTTTCTTCTTCATCAACCAAACTTAGTTCGGTTTCGGCGGTCCGGGCTCGCTTGGTTCGACGGGATGAGGACGGTTGTTGAATAGGAAGGGCCACCACCGTTTCTTGGGTTTGATTTTCTGGTGGTACTTCGGCCCTGTTGGTTTCAGTTAGGAGAGCCCTTACTCTGTTCTTTTTGGCCATCTCCTCTTCAGCAGTGAGTGGAATGAGTCTGATTTGGGGTAAGGTGGGGTCCGGTTCTGGGGCGTCTTCATGAAGAAAATCAGTGACCCTGGCTTTTCGGCGACCACTATATCTGTAGGTCGGCTCGAATTTCAGTAATTTGGCCCAACTACGTTCAGGATACCGTAGTGCGGCGCGAAGAGTGGCTAGGTTTGGATAGCTGTATAAAGAGTGAAGGTGGGCAGAATCTGCGAAAAAAGACAACTGTTAGTCTGGTTGAAAAATTAAAAAGCCGAAGTATAAAAAAATGCAAGGAAGAAGACCGAAATTAAATTACCGGGCTCTCCTTTTTTCCAATTTATAGGTCGGCCAGGAATCTGGGCTTGAAAATTCTCAAAGTTCCCAGAGACCCAGAAAAAATCGTCGTCGTTTAAGTCTTTGTCCGGTGTATATTTTATTATCTTCTCTCGGCGGCGACGTATTCTAAGATAATAAACCCACCCATCTTCTTTTGAGCCAATGGAATATTGGTGGAAGATTTCAGCCAAGCCAAGGTTTAGTCCGGCTTGACGATTCAGTTCGGCTATTCCCATGATGATGCAGTATGAATTGGTGGATAGTTGGGTAGGGCATAATCTAGTGTGCCTAAGCAACTCGCAAATCAATGGTTGGACTGGAAACAGTAGTCCGGTTTCTATAATGGATAAAAGGGTGAAGGGGACGAAGCCTTCATTACCCCAGGGAATGACGTCTTTTTCGGCCAAGATCAGGTGGACGTCATTGGGTATTTGGTAGTCTTTTCTGAATTCAGCTAGGCCGCCCGGAGTATTTACTAAGTACCTATACTTCCCCATCTATCGTATAAGTTATTAATAAATTAGATCGGTGCAAACGTTGTGCTCAGTAGCTCGGTTGAGCACACGAAGGAGTGCCTGGGCAACCTAAGTCTGCAAAGTAGAAAACAAAGAGGTTAAGCACAGATCATTGGACCGTGCTACAAATTAAAAGCAAGGTAAAAGAGCCCTACTTCGGCTTTATGAACAGGTTCTATCTCGGTTCAGTAAAAAGCTTCATAGCTCGGTTTGAGCAGGGTTCTTATTTGCCAGATCTTGGCAAGCATCTCGGCATACTGGCTTTGGAAACAATTTTGCTAGACCGGCTCATCGTCTAGGGGCAGCTTTCTGAGTTTAGTCTAAGAAACTAAGAAAGCTGGTTTAGCCCCAAAGGCCTAAATCGGTTGAATTATGAGTATTTGTTACTTCGGTTGAGCCTCTAGGGGCAGCTTTCTGAGTTTAGTTCAGAAACTAGGAAGGCTGGCTTAGCCCCAAAGGCTTAGCTCGGTTGAAGACCGAGGTTCCTAGTTTAATGAGTTCAAACTTCGTTCGATGAGCTTATCTCGGCCAGAGTGATTCGAGAGTTGGTAACCTACTGAAACTACTGTTATTTCTACCGAGTTCTAGTTCGGTTATCGTCTGAATTAATCTACATATATAGCATAAACAGTATCCTAGTTCGGTTGCTACATGATTTTGGATCCAAGACTAGTTTTCTACATAATAGTTTATACACGCATGGGTTCTGTTAAAGTTTTTTCGTAAAAGTACAGAAGCGAAACAGGAATGGAAGAAAATGTTTTGTAAAAATACAGTAAGCAAAATGCATAGAACAAATACGAAAGCACAAACAGGGGAAGGAAAATGGATTTGCTTACCAGATCGAAGAAAGGGGATTGGAGATGGAAACAGTAGCAGCAAATGAAGAGCACGAGCTTGGAAGTTGGAGAAGCAGAGGCACGAAGAGAGAATATGAATAGAGAAGGTGAATGATTCAAAGATGAAAGGGTTGTTTTGTGAAAAAGACGAAAGGCAAAAAGGGCGGGACTGTTCAAATTTTTTGTAGTACGAGGGCGGCGTGACAGCTGCCCACAGCCTATCAGAGCCTTGGAAAGTGAAGCGTTACAGTCACTGTGATTGAAGAGACGTTTTAACCGAACAATTAGAGCCCGGAGTGATATAAGCTCGGCTGGAGGGTTAAAGTGTTTTTTTTAGCTCTGCTGGAGAGGCTAAACGGTTTTTTAGCTCGGCTGGAAAAGCTTAAAAAACTTCAGCTCGGCTGGTAGACAGGTAATCCCAATCATGCTGTGCAGATGGAATTAAGGGGCAATTGAGAGGGTAATTTTTGGGAAAAATTGGGCCGAGCTATGAGATGGACTTTATGGCCCAAAGTGCGAAGGACTGGGTAAAAAGGCCGCAAAGTTACTCCGGCCCAAGAGAGATAAAGTTACTCCGGTCCAAGACAGATTAAGCTACTTCGGCCCAAGAATTGTAAAGTTACTTCGGTCCGAAAGCAATTTGGAGTTAGGCCGGTCTCGGTGGTAGTCCGGTCATGGTGTTTTGTGGTTAGAACGGTCAAAACCTTGCTACTCGGTAGCTCGGTCTAAACACACCATGGGTTGAACAGAAGAGAACCGAGATAGGAAAAAGTAAAAGGAAGAACCGAACTAAGGATAGTTCGGCCTACTCTATGGCTCAGCATAGCCAGGTTTATCTCGGTCGTATGGTAGTTCGGCCATGGCAAAAACCATCCCACTTGGTTTAAGCAGTGGAGAGGGTGTAAAAGGATAAGCATTATCCTTTGGGAGTATGAATCCTAGGAGGACTCTGCATGGAGTAATAAAAGTCCTACTAAGATTGTGCCACTCGAAACCTATAAGAAGCTCACAAACATCACCTTGGAAGAGGTAACACAACACACAATTTTGTTTTCTGAATACATTGAGCTTTGTCTATTTGTCAAGTTGGCTGACTTAGGCATCGGAGAGGTTTCCGGCACACACCCGCCGGCTAGCTCACGTTTGTGTTTTCAGGTGACAAAGCGACGTCGTACGGAGGAGCGCAGACTTAGTCAACAGGATTATACGAGAAGGTGTATTTCTTTCCCGTACAATTACCCTTATGTCTACAAATTATTTGTATTAATTTATTAATACAATCGAAGCAACTACTCTTTGCAATTTTATTTATTTTTAAGATAAGTTACACTAATCTTTTTTAAATTTAAAAAAAATTAAATCAAGTCCAACAAGTTTTTCATAATTTCACTCAACAACCTTAAGATTTTAATTCACATAACACTTAGTCATATTTTCATCAATAATTTATTAGTTTTATGAATAAAAAATTTGATATTGTCATACATTTTATACTAAAATATATATTAACCTTATGTCTACAAATCATTTGTATTAATTTCAGTCTTTTTAGCTAAAAAGGAGGTTAAAGTAATTATCTCAATTCCATGAGACTTATTATATTTGTTCAAAATCTGAAGGATAGTGATTATAATTTTTTCTTATTTTTATTTATTTGTACACATAATGGTTACTGCAAGAGGTACGAACAATGGCCATGTATCGACTAACAAAATTCTCCGAAACTAAACAAAAATAGTTTAAAACAAGTCTAGAAATAGCTAAAGAAATCAATTAGCCCTAAAATATATAAAATCAGGGAAAAGTTACACATTAATAAAATTTTTACAATGTTTATCATTAATTTATTTTTTTTTAAAAAAAAAATATACACTAACTTGTAATTTCCCCTAAAATCAACTCTAAATAGTGTAAAACCTATTAAAGTTATACAGCGATTTCTCGCAGGAAGCAACACTAACACTCGCGAAAAAGCTACAACCAAGACAAACTACGTGCATAAACAAAATAAAAACATATAAAAAATTTGTAGCAACAAAATAAGATCATAAAATATAAAATATATATTCGACAACTACTTAATTTTAAAAATAAATAAACAAATTCAAAAAAACTCAAGAAGACAAGTATGATTTTATAGTGAAGGGTATTTGGTCTTTTAACCCCTATTCTAAATCCCTTTTGATCCCCTATTTTGTATCGTGCCCCTTAGGACTTAATATTTTCCCACATGGGTCAGACTATGAAGACCATAGTAATCAAGTTACGTGTTGCTAATAGGGCATCAAATTTCTTTAGACCCCTACATAAGTAAATTCAAAAAAAAAACTCAAGAAGGGAAGTATGATTTTATAGTGAACGGTATTTGGTCTTTTAACCCCTATTCTAAATCCCTTTTGATCCCCTATTTTGCGTGCCCTTAGGACTTAATAATTTCCCACATGGGACAGATTGTTAATATGAAGACCATAGGAATCAAGATAAGTGTTGCTATTAGGGCACCAAATTTCTTTAGATCCCTACCTCCTTTACACCACCACCTACAAATTTTTAATTAATTATTTTTTTTTTTAACACTCACTTTAATACTAATTCTATAGTAATCCCCAAACTCTAACTCTAGCCACCACTCCTACCTTCCGTAACCACTACCACTACCACTGACAACCCCTCCCCTACAACCCATTAGCATCATCTTTGCATTTCCCAAGCCCTCTATGTCCCACCCTAACCCTTCTTTTCTCTTTCCTACCATTATTCAGTAGAGTTACAAATGAATCAAGCCGTTCATGAACAATTCGAGCTTAACTCATAAATAGCTCATTCAAACTCGTTCATTTATATTAGTAAACAAGCTCAAGCATAGATACATTACTTATTTATAAAACGAGCCGAACTCAAGCATTACAAGGCTCAGCTCGAATAAGTTTGACTTGTTACTAAATTTTTTTTCTATATAATTGTTATAATTATTTAATTTAATTTCCAAACAAAAAATACATAAAAATATATCAACCTCACAAATGTATTTTTCATACAAAGAGAGGATGTTTCATCCATCATTCTTTTGTCAATGTGGAACAAGTTAGCAATGTAAGGGGCACAGACTTATCTACAGGATGGGATCTTTCATTACTGCAAAGACAGCCACCATTTTATACGCACTCTTCTTCTCTCACACGTGAAGTATTCAATACCATGGGAGACTAATTAATATATATATAAATTAACTTTTTATCATCTAGGACTACCATCATATTTTTCTAATAGTAAATCACTTAGGCGATGTTTGGGAAAAAACTTTTTTAGTTTTTTTGGTTAAAATAGTACTAAAAAACAAAATAAACTAAAATAATCAATAAGACAAAATGTCACATCAAATTCATAATCATTTTACTTTTTCTTTCATAAACATTACATTCAATTATAAAAAAATTCAACTATCTTCTCAAATACAAAAACTTTAACCTCCTAAAATAGTCAAAAACTAAAATAGCCCACTAAAACAACAACTTTCCAAACACCCACTTAGATGTTTCATTGAATTTGCAAACTTGCACAATTTTGAGCTTGCCTTGATTCTGTGGATTACAACCAACTTACAAATGTTTTTTTTCTCAAAATTTTTTTTTTTTGGTCCACCCTACATCGGTCCCCAACACATTCAGTGGATACTTGAGCCTCTTATATAAGTGTTGGGCATGAGAGTAGAGTGCAGATGCTTGTATGCGGCTGTCTGGCAACATTTGAGGCAAGTTGTAAAGGCACAAGGTTTGAAAGTTTATAATTACGAGCTAACTTGAGAAGAGTGATATATTTGTCAAAATTTAATGAATTGAGCTCAAACTTTCATGTTCTAGCTCGATTCGAGCTTGAGCTGAGCTCGAACACATTGACAACTAGTTGAGCCGAGCTCAAACATTGTAAAACTCAATTTGATTTGGCTAGTTTGCAACCCTATCTCTTATTTCTCTTCTGCCCATCATCCTCCTCTTCTACCACCCCCAATCCCATTTCTCTACCAAACCCTAGTTGTAAACCCTAACCATGAAAATTAGAGAAGGAGATTGAGATTGCAATCATGAAATAAAGACAAAAAAGGAGGGAGGTAGAGTTGGTGGCAACGTGGGTTTGACAATAATGCATTTTATGATGGGGGTGGAAGCCATGGGAAAGCATAGAAATGAGGTGGCAAGAGAGGGTGGGTAGGGACGAAGGGTAGTGGTGGCGAAGAGGGGCTGGAGAGGTGTGAAGGGCTAGGATTATGGTTTGGGAGGTTAGTGAGGAGGATAAAAATGAAATTGCATAATAGGGTAACATTGTAATAAATTATATATATATATATATATATATATGTATGTATGTATGTATGTATGTATGTATGTAAGGAGTATTGTTATTAGTAGCTCATTATTTTGGACCTCTCATTTTTTGACTTTTTTTTAGGGTAAATTGTAAATACACCTCTTGAGATTTGATTAAAATACAAATTGTCTCTTGTGATTTTGAAAATTACATTCCACTCCCTGAGGTTTCTAATTTCATAACAAATTGCATTTTTTATTAATAAATTATCAAATCAATTAAAAAATTTTAATGATGTTAGAAATATGTTTCAATTAATAATTTAAATAATTTTATTATTGCATAGGAGAACAATTATGAATTTTATTTTTTTTAATTAATTATGCTAGATAAATTTTTTTGAAAAGGGAGTATTTGTAATTTTTCAAATCAGATTGGGCAATCTGTACTTTAAACAAATCTGAGGAGGTGTATTTATAATTTATCATTTTTTTTATTACAATAATAACCTTAAATGAAATTACTAAAGAGGGTATCAATCAATTTGGGACATCTCATATCACAATTAAGTCTACACATACACTAACTCATCAGATAAGGTTTATGAGAACACTCATCTCTATTACCACCCATCCATCTTTCTCAAATCTCACACTCAAAATATACCCACTCTCAAAACCTTGAGAACCCTTCAGCGGTGATATGTCAATGGCAAAGGTGGCAACCCTTTGATTACACACATCGTTCTGGCAATGACAATGAGTGAAAGTTTTTCCGGCAATCATAATTTCATGAGACGAGAAGAGTACAACAATGTAAGTTTAGAGGAAGTTCATAACTTTGATGGTATTCTCTGCTTGGAAGAAGTTAGCCTTGTAAAGGTACATTTCTTGAAAAACACGGTAAAAATGGTGAAAACTGTTCATATTTTTCTTTTAGTACTAAAGTCCTGAACATATGACAAAAATTCTGGAATATAGGCCTGAACAATTCTTATTTGTTTGGAAACACAGGTCCGAAAATGGAAATTTAATACACTTGAAAGGTTAAAAATATTCACATTTATAGGAGTTTTCGTCTTATCAAGTTCGAGAACATAAGCTTGAACATTGGTTATTTGTTCAGAAACACAGGCCCAAACATAACTTATTTGTTCAAGAATACAGGTTCAGACATTCTCAGTGAAAGAGAGAGGAGAGAGACTTCAAGGGATTGTGGAAAAGCAAGATTGAGGCAGAGCAAAATGTAGATTTGCTCTCTTCGAACTATACATACACATGGACATATATTTGGATGATTCTATTTACGAACCACTAATACTGTTAATACACACCATTAATAGATTAAATTTATATTCCAATAATATTCTCCAATGAAATTACCATTAAGGACAACATGAGGTGTATTTTACCCATTCAAAAATTTCATATTTAAAAATATAAAATACGCTTTACACACCATCATTACTATAAGGTTTAGAGTTTTAACATATAAACATTGTATTTCTTCATCAGATTCACCAATAGCATACACTTATGATAAAATTCATTATCAATTAGCTTACTTTATTCTATTCTCTATTATACTTATTTTTTGAACTCAAAACATCATTGCTTTTGAAGATTTAGGGTTTAAGAACATTGAAATCAATTAGTTTTGAAGACTTGCACATTATGGATGACACTGAGATGGTTGGTTTCGATATAAATATTGAAAACATTGATTTGAACTATAACAGTCCGGGGTGAAGACCCGACTCCTTTATACTATTTGATTTGAAATCTGGTACCTATTTATTGTTGATGTTGTTGTTTAAACACCTTCTAGTTTTGTAGTTGGTTAAGAGTGGATGTTTGAATTGTTAGGTTATGCTTTGAACAGGTAGGGAGTTAATATTTTAAAGGAAATTCCGTCAGTTTATTCTTTTGTTCACTTGAGCAGTTTTTTTTTTTGGCTCGAGTGGTCTTTCGTTTCTCCTAGAATTTTGTGTTCATAGTTTGAACTTCTAGGAGTATGGTATTCTTCACTCAAGCGGTCTCTTTGCAGGTCTTAACTTTTGAGAGGGGTCATCACTCGCTCGAGCAGTGGTTAGTTCGCTCGAGCTATCTATTCTACAGGGTTAATGTTCTAGAAATTTGGTTTTTTCACTTAAGTAATTGTTTGGTCACTCGAGCGGTGTTCTCGTCTGACACTCGAATGGTGTTTTGGTTGCTCAACGGTTTGTTAGTATAAAGTTGCGGGAAAAAGATTTTTTTGTCACTTTTCTGATCTCTCTCTTTAAAAGGTCTCCAGACTGATTTTTCAAGTCTCTCTCTCCATATTTCTTGCATTGAATCTCCGAATTACCTTAATCAGTGAGTCTCGCCACTATGGTGCTTTGAGATAAAGTGTAGAGCCTTTAGAGGTGAACATTTTAATCAAAAAAGTTCAAGCTTTGGTCATCACCAGGAATGAGGGAAAACACTTGTCCTTGTCTAGCATTATCTCTGGTATTGGTGGGTTTTGTTGCAATCTTTGTAGTTGGAGCTGGAGTTGAGCTGGCTGAACTTGTAGTGGTTCTATTCCCATTTTTTCAGTCTTTCTGAGGGTAATCTCTCACTAAGTGACCCCGTCTTTCCCCACTTGAAACATGCCCCAGTTACCCGATAACAAGTCCTGCGATGTCTCTTCCCACATTCTAGACAAATGGGCGCTGAGTCACACGTAGAGGCGGAAATACTAGAGGTCTCCAAATTCGGTTTCTTATTCTGTAATGACACCAGTCCTCTTGGTACTTGCGTATTCTGTCTCTTTATCCGTGTTCTAAGGTTAGATTCTTGATCTGCTATTACCTTCAGCCATTATCACCATTTCTATCACATCAACATATGTAGGCAATTTCAACACATTAATCCGGTCTAGGATGGCATTCCGAAATCCTCCTTCAAACTTTCTTGCTTTCTTGTAGCCTGTATCCACCATATGTGGTGCAAATCGGGCTAACTCTGCAAATTGTGCTTCATACTCCGCAACGGTCTTATTCCCTTGGCTCAAAGTCTCAAACTCTATCACTTTCTTATCTCGCATACATTGTGGAAAATACTTTTCATAGAAAAGCTCCAAAAATCAAGCCCAATTCAATCCTTGATGTTTAGTTCTAGTAAGCACCTACCATCTTTGTGCTTCGTCTTCGAGAGTAAATGCGGCAAGCTGTACTTTCTATGCTTAGGTGCATGGAAAGACCTCAAACAATTTTTTTATACCAAGTACCCATGCCTCTACTTTCATTGGATCAATTCCCCCCTTGAACAAAGGCAGTTTTATCTTCTTGAACTCTTTCGTAAGTGCAATTGTTCGATCCTCGGCTTGATGATCTTGCACCACTGGTGGTGGTATAGGCACTAGTGGCGGTGGTGGTTGCTGTTGTTGTTGTTGTTGTTGTTGTTGTCACATAGCTTCTGCTATATCCATAGTCATCATTTCCAACATATCAAGCTGTGCAGAGGTAGAATCCCCCACTTCATCTGTTGTCATTCTCACCATGATTTATATAGAAATGGATTATAATACATATAGAAAAGATACACAAATACACACTAACACTATCTATTTCATACTCCATAGCATTGTTCATATCTACAAATCATGTTACTATATTCCATAGTGTATCCATATCAGAAGAAAGTAACATGAAGGGAACCTAAGTCTTTTTTAGACTCCTTAAAGCTCAAATGGACCCGTGTGTGAGGGAATAACGCGTGCTTTGATACCAACTGTCACGACCCAAACCCGTTCTTAAAAGTTTGGATCATGACCGGCCAGTAACCCCTTGATTACTTATGGCCTTAGACAGATACAAAGAATTTATCATAAAGGGGCCTAAAGAAGAAGCAAATAAATAACAAAACGTCCATTGAGCAGTGCTTATATACCAGGATTTTAAACATCAAGTCACAAATATAGAGAGAGAGTTCACATACATAGTTTATATCTATATACAAATCCATGACATGTAGGTACATACAAAAAGTTAGAAGCCCAAAAATTACATATTGACCAAGAGTCCAATAAAAGTGTAGGAACCCACGTTTTATGTCCTCATCATGTTCATGAGCATCGGTATGAATATGACTTGTTAAGCTTGCATGTGTATGTGTGTGATTTGTTTCGCTTGAGCGAATGTGATCCATGCCTTGTTTTGAAGCCTTGTGATTTGTCTAAGTGTAGTGTGCTTATCTTGTTCCTTCCTTGATGTGAAACTTAGGTCACGCCTTGCCTGAGTATTAGCCGATGTTATTCCAAGCCTAGGTTACGTTACGCCTAGATCATTCCAAGCCGAGGTCATCCTCAGTCTAGAAGTATCTTGGAACCCTTATCGACCTCCGTCCTTGCCTTGACACATTAGCCGAGATGTTACCTTGCACCCAAGTGATCTCGTCCTGGAGTGGTATGACCTAGGCCGAGGTGTGGCGCATCTAGGCCAAGATGTGGCACAGGTCAGTCAAGTGTTGTCCTTCCTAGCCGAGGTCATTGTCACCTTAGTTGTCGAGGTTCTTTTGTTAGCCGATGTCACCCCTTGCCGGGTCACGACCCAAACCCGTTCTTAAAAGTTTGGATCATGACCGGCCAGTAACCCCTTGATTACTTATGGCCTTAGACAGATACAAAGAATTTATCATAAAGGGGCCTAAAGAAGAAGCAAATAAATAACAAAACGTCCATTGAGCAGTGCTTATATACTAGGATTTTAAACATCAAGTCACAAATATAGAGAGAGAGTTCACATACATAGTTTATATCTATATACAAATCCATGACATGTAGGTACATACAAAAAGTTAGAAGCCCAAAAATTACATATTGACCAAGAGTCCAATAAAAGCCACCAAAATTTGAACAAAAATGTGGCGTCAAAGGAACTCCCCACAAAACAAACAAAAGGGCTCCAACTTTGGAGGCTTAACAAAACAGGTCCATCAAAAAGGCTCTTGAAGCTGACGTAGGGCTGGCCTCTGGGCTAATCACCTACATAAATATATATATATATATATATGGAGTGAGCAAGGTTCAGTGAGTAATAATAATGCAAGGAGGTTTATATGAATAAGCATATGTCTTGCAGAATAAAGATATAAATCATATATATGTCTTATTCGTAATCACATTCCAAAACAGCCTCGGGGCCCACATAAGACGAAATGGCCTTGGGCCCAACGTGATACAGAACGACCTTAGGCCCAACATAACACGGAACGGCCTTAGGCCCAATATAGTACAGAACAACCTTAGGCTTAACATGGTACACAACGGCCTCAGGCCCAACATATCAACAACTGTTTTAAACATTATAGGGTAGTTCGAACATCGACATGTCTCCATCTCCCTCGGCCTTAGGGCCTTTAATCATAATCAATCCATATCAGACATAACGGCCTTGGGCCCATTATACATAGCAGAAACAGAACGACCTCGGGTCCGTTTCATATGCCATTGCTCAATTATTCTAACCAAAACACAACGTCTATCAGGTATGCCATTCATGATCAACAATATGTAAATCGTAATAAAAAAATACGTAAATACGACATATCGTTACACTACTATTACTCACAGTGATTTGGTCAAGCAACGGTCCCTTCCGACAAGTGACCTACACATGGTATACACATAACTTGATAAGCAATACATATTTTCTTAGCTTTTTGACTTTAAGTATTTCTCCATTTCTTTCACTTTCTACTCCTTTTTAAGCATTTCAGATGGATCAAATATACACATTAATATATTCAGAGGGTCAAAAAGGGTATTTTTTCCCAATTACCGCACGTGCGGAAGTCCTTCACCGCACGTGCGGAGAGGTGTGCCGCACATGCGGCCCCGCACATGCTTTTATTTCAAAATGCCCAACTTTTCTCCCCAATTTTCTGCACGTGTGGCTGTGAGCCCCGCACGTGTAGTCTTGGGCTCTGTGTGAGAAGTCTGAAAATCCAACAATTTCAAGCTTTTTAAAGACATGTCTAAGGCTCAATTCAAGCATTTTTATTTCAAAAACACAACATATGATCATAAAACATGAAACCCAAACTCAAGTAGATCATAAATTATTTTAATTTGACATATATAACTCTAATTTCCATATTTTCTTCATTTTCTTTATGTTTACATGATATATACAAACATACACAAACATATATACATATATGAGTTCAAAGCATGCAAATACTAAAGATTAGAAGGTGATTTCTCTCAATCTCACTCAAGACAAACTCAAAATACAAGAATCAACTCTTAAATCAAACAATGTCATGAATTCCTATGAATTTCATGATAATTATTCAAATAAGATCATTATTCCAAAACCCTAACTTCTATGAGTGTAAAAACTTCATTTTAAAGCTTGATGCTAAGAAATTAGAGAGAGATTTAGGGTAGTCTAGATGATTTACACATACCTCGAGCTATTGTCTTGATTTTTCCATTGAATCCCCAAATTCCAAGCTCCTATATTGAGCTCTCTTCTTCTTCTCTCTTTTCTCTTCTTTCTTTCTCTAGAACCCTTTCCAGGAGAAATTATTATGTTTGGTTGAGTCTGGCTTAAGGCTCATGTATATATTGTATGTCTAACAAGACTTCACCCATTAAGTCTAAGTTTAATGGGTAGTCTAGATGATTTACACTTACCTTGAGCTATTGTCTTGATTTTCCCATTGAATCCCCAAATTCCAAGCTCCTATATTGAGCTCTCTTCTTCTTCTCTCTTTTCTCTTCTTTCTTTCTCTAGAACCCTTTCCAGGAGATATTATTATGTTTGGTTGAGTCTGGCTTAAGGCTCATGTATATATTGTATGTCTAACAAGACTTCACTCATTAAGTCTAAGTTTAAGGCTTAATTAAGAGCTTAATTTAAATAAATCTAATTAGTTCATTATGAATCAAATTTTTACAAAACTTCATAATATGTTCGAAAAATCATGCTCATCATAACTGTAAAATCAATTTCAGTTTATCGCGCCTCTAAGGCTTTCAATTTGTAGTCCAAATGTCACAATTTCAACAGATTTTCTCATAACTGACAGATACAAATTGATAAACATGTAATTCACACATTGAAACATGGAGTTTCGCATCAAACACATAAACACATATAATCACACATATAATGAGGGAAGTAAAGTTGGTGACAGGGTCGGGTTATTACAAAATGTCATTGAAAATTTCATAAAAACACAACACAGCTACAACCACAGCCGAAGCACCAGGAGAAAACACAGCTAGAGTACTAGTAGAAAACACGGACACTAAAGCCCAAGCAACTCATCCAAGGGCTACAGGACACATAATAGTTGATTAAAGTGTTGTTGAGCCAAGATCAATCTTCCACTAATTCTAACAAACTTGATCAACAAACTATAGTCATTCTTAACAATCAATTTGAGAAAAGAATTACAACATATTTCTTTATCGAATAGCTGATGCATCTCCATTCCATCCACAGATTTTGATAAACCATAACTATCAACTATCACTATCTACTCTTGCAAAGTATTGTATTTGTTTTTGTTTTTTGTTTCTTACAATCCATAGCAGAGGTTAATAGGCAAAGGAAAAGTTGCATTGCATAGCAATAATACTCAAACCTAGCAATCACACTTGGAGAGTGAACACTTTGTCCACCAGGTCATCCATTGCAATTCGACAAAGTATTAAACAACTCTTTATCATGTCATCAACTAAAAAATGAAACATTATGTATGACAAGAGCAATATATTAATTCTTTTGTATCCCCATCTTTCTATCTCCCATTTTCTAGAGCAACTTTCAACGACAACACAACAGAATTGTTGTTGCCTGCGGTCACACCCCAGTTAATCAACCAGTTTAGTTTTGCTATGTAACAATTCTACAGCCAAATAGGATATGTATCACTAGTTACTACACTCTGCGCACAGCCTAGAGTGTATCATGTTCAAAATGTTGGACCAAAACAAACCAGAAAAGACAACAAGAAGAAAAAACATTTACTAAATCAAATAGAGAAAGAAACCATAAATCTTAGATTTTTCTTTTTATAGTTTATGGGATTTGAACCATAAATCTAAGAATATTTGACAAGTGATCAAAAAATAAATATTGTACAACAAATGGGGCCATGCAAAGCTTCAAATTCTAAATTGTTGAACTATACCAGAACTCTGCTTCCATTTTTTGGGCTCACTTCTCTTTTAAGAAATCCATTCGCTTCCTTATTCCTGCATTTGGAAACAAGTATTTGGCACCGTCAGTTTATCTAGAGTGATTTTTCCAGTTTAATAGTATCAATAAACTTTCTATATCAAAGGAGAATGAATACAAGATATTGCAAAAATTGATGTTTCATCTATTCAAATCATATATTTTTAAATGTCTATGAACATAATTGTATGCCTTCTTGTGAAATAAAAGCATCTTTAGCACATATAGTGGCATTTACTTGTACTACGTGTAGTGTTTCCAACCTTGAATCTCTTAGAGCGCGCATTGTCAGGACTAAAGTGAGAAAAATGTGATTGATGTTTAGGAGCTTCACTTATATAATTTCCTACACCCAATGGTGGCATCTGGCTACTCTTTTCCTGTGTTTCATTCCTAGCAAATCGAAAGAAGCCACCCTTGTCCGAAGTCACCTCATAATCAGCTTTCAATCGTGATCCTTGATGCGCATATTGGGATCCAAAAGCATTGTCAATCAAAAAAATAAAATAAAATAAACCAAACAAAAAGAAAATGATTACAAAATTAGTCATTGATGACCTGTTAATGAAGAATATATTTGTGATACATTTTTTGCCCTAGCTACCCCAGAAGGCTGCTCGTTAAAATGTAACTACACTACGCCAAAATTGGGCTTTAGCGGCGGTTTTTTACCGCCGTTAAAGGCTGTAAAACCGCCGTTAAAGCCTTTAACGGTGGTATTTAACGGCGGTATTAACGGCGGTTTCGTTACTGCCGTTTATGCGTGTGTCGAAAAAAGTGAAACCGTCGTAAAAAGGCAAATTACCGTCGTTAAAAGCCGACCAAAAACGGCTGTTTTTTACCACCGTAAATAGGTTCAAATTTTTCAAAAAATAATTCTTTTTTCTTGCACTCCCCAAGTTTTGAACCCAAGACCTCTCATCCACCAACACCAACTACTCTGCCACAACCACTCTTCATGAAATATATTCCCTAAATAAATATTTAAACATTACTTTTACTTTATTGTAGATGGTTTCGCTGGAGCTCGCCGGAGCTCGCCGGAGTTTCGCCGGAGCACGTCGGAGTTTCGCCGGAGCTCCGCCGGCAAAGACCGCCGTCATTAACGGCGGTAATGATTGGGCATTAGCGGCGGTTTTGTTACCGCCGTTAAAAGTGGGCATTAACGGCGGTTTCGTTACCGCCGTTAAAAGTGGGTTTCATTACCGTCGTTAATACCGCGGTCATTAACGGCGGTATTAACGGCAGTTTTCGTTACCGCCGTTAATAGTACCTTTAACGGCGGTTTTCGTTACCGCCGTTAATGCCCTGTTTTGGCGTAGTGCTAATTTGCTAGTTTATATGCATAAACAAGCATAGCAAAAATATTGCTCATTAAAAATGCATTCTTACTGATCATGGGATATCAACTTTTCAACAAAGAAAAGCCTTGTGTTCCAAATAAAATGGGTCACATGAGAGCACAATGACTAGATTAATAGTACATATTAAGAGTTTTAGAGAATAACCAGTATGGGAAAGCAAGGATATCATTCATTAGAGAATGTTCAAATAAAATTTGAGCTATCGACACAAAGGAAAAAAAATCCTGAATCAGACTATCATAAATAGCTTATTGTCCTTGTAGTAAAGCAAAAGAGACACTAGTCCTAGGTACAAGTTTCACAGAGTAAATTAATTCCAGAAAAAAAAATTTTAAAAAAAAATTCTTTAAGGTGCATATATGAGATATTGGGCCATAATGGTTTGTTCATCCATGTTAGAAGAGATAAGAGAAACAGGGGTATCTCTAAGGTTCATCCAAGATCTAGGCATTGTAATAACCAAATCACAATTGTGTGGTATCAGTGAATCCTCACAAACAAATCAAGATCCATAGAACCATCACCTTTCATGTACATACAAAAAAATATGCAACCAAGATTATAATATAGTTCTTATACAAATTATAATAAAAGCAAAAGATATATTTGCATTGTATATTGCACTAAAATCATAAAGAATGAAGAAGAGAATGAATCAGAGAGACTAGAAATTGACCTACACATTCAATGTTTTCCGCACAATGAATAAGGAAACAACCTAGAATTGCAACCCAAAGCATATTAATCAGAAAAAATAAGTACCTTGTCCTTATAGAACCAGTTAAAGTACCGCATCGATCTGCAAAAGAAGAAGAAAAAAACATAGTTTACACTATCCAATAAGAAAGCAGATTCACAAATATATATATATATATAGATATAGATATATATAATCAAAATCACTAATAATAAAACAAAATTAAACAAACAATCATAGCAACATTAGATTTGAAGCTATGTGCACTATCTATTTTCTTCAGAGAATGAATAGTATTAAAACGCGTATCAAACAAAGTATGACTAAACGGAATTTAAGAATAGGGAAAAAAGTTATCAATTTTCAAAAAAAGTAAATCAAAAAAATAATCATACATAAACTATTTTAACTAAATTGATGAAAATAAACTATTTTCATATTTTTTGTTGCTATGATTTAGATGGTGTTGATACTATGTAAATCAAAAAATTTAATTATACAAAAACTGTAGGAACCCACACTTTATGTCCTCATCATGTTCATGAGCATCGGTATGATTATGACTTGTTTAGCTTGCATGTGTATGTTGTGATCAAAAACTATCAAAATTAACTTTAAATCCATCAGTGTATCATCACTTGTATCACATATTGAATTCCACCATGCCTAAATTCCAAACAGAAGTAAGAGAGATTAATCACTTTTGAAGAGGAACTAATTGATCTGAAAAATGTACAAGAGATAAAGAGTAAGAGAGATCGATCTATTCAATCGATCTAATCTGAGAGTGGAAAAATAAATAGTTAATCAACAAATCTAATTTGACAATGAGAAAGTATATCTGATAGTTCAAACTCAAACACCGATTAACACTTGTAAGTGAAAAACAAAATAACAATGGCTTGCTTTAAACCTTGTTAATCGGCAGATCTAACAAAATGCGAGAGAGATCAGATCAGATCGAGTTCAGATTTCTATCAAATCAGATCAACTTTCTTGTTCGATTTTGGATCTGCGATTTGCGAGATAGATCAAGTTCAATAAACAGCTAGAGCGAGAGAAGATCTAACAAAATGCAAGAGAGCTCAGATCAGATCGAGTTCAAATTTCGATTAGATTATATTGACTTTCTTGTTCGGTTTCAGATATGCGATTTGCGAGAGAGATCAAGATTGAGTTCGATGAAAAACAACTAGAGTAAGAAAGATCGATTTTAATCGTGAGAGAGAAGAACGGTGTGTGAGATGGTGAGATTATGTTTTTTTTAATAACTAGAATGATTTGAATAGATATAGGGTTACGTGTCTGTTAAGTTAAATAAACTTGGCTCATTGAGACCATCATACCTTGAAACACGCGTTGATTATTGAGATATATCACTACATTATTTAAAACATCTTCACACAAACGCCAATCATAAGCGATTTTTTTTGTAATGACAACAACAAAGTTGGGCACTCAAATTAAAGTTTACTTGCAATTGTAAACCAAAGACTCGTTTATTTATTATTATAATTTTAATAGACCCAGACTTGCACTCAAACGCAGCCTTTAAGAAACTTTTTTATTTTTGAAGTAAATAGTCTCCTTCAAGGAAACTTGTAGTGTGTCACAGGCAGTTGGCTTTTTTATACCTTTCTTTATCCAAAGGTATCAATTTTTATTTTATTTATTTTTTGGGAAGATTTGATCACAAGTCCCTCAAAGCTTTCATTTTTTGTCAAAAGGATACAAAAAAAATTCAGTACTCCAAAACTCACTCACAGCTCTCATTTTTTGTTAAAGAACAAAATTTTTACTTTGATTTATAATAAAATTTACTCTGAATTAAAGTAAAATTTTACTCTGAATTAGAGTAAAATTTGCGATTTTACCTGTGAACAAATAAAAAAAAGGAAACGAACAAAAAATAAGGGTTTACAGGAGAATGAGTGAACGCGAGAGAGAGAGAGAGAGACAAAGTCAAAAAGAAAGAGAAAATGAACTATCGATTTTTAAATTTAAGGTAACAAATCTCAGATCTGAAGTCATCAATCTCATCTGAGATAGTGGAGACAAACAGTAACTATGAGAATGATAAGAAGGATATTTTAAAATACTAACGGCGTTTGAAAGTATTCATATAATTCTTATCCTTTTGACAAGATAAGTGCCTCCTGAAGTATTCACCAAAAAACAAAAAAAGTGCCTCCTAAGGGATATATGGCCAAATTTTCCTTTTTTGAAGTCTAAGAAACAAAAGCCCCAAAGGCATATATCCTCACGGGTGGCCTATGATCTCAGCCACCTAATTTCTTTCACATGAGAATACATTGGGTTGTTACAATAATCAAAATAAATAAATAATTATGAAATCAAAAATAAATATTGGTAAGAATCATAAAATCATTATGAAAAGATTTCAAAATTTATGTGGTTTGGGTAACTTTGCCTATGTCCTCGTCTCGTCTGCTATATCAAATATGTGTTTATAAAATATCCACTATCACTAAAATGATAGCACCTACATCACATGGATATACAATAATTCGGCCTTAGACACCATAATTTTGCTCTCTTTAAAGAAATTCAAACTCTTCTTGGTTGATCAAAACCTTTATTTCCGGTGTAACAGAACAGTACATGTTAACTATAGTCCGACTTATAGTTGTATTGACTCAGATCACTCTTGCACAAGTTGTTAAGTCTAAAACTCTACTGTAAAAAAACACCTTTACAAATTATCTGATAACTCTCTTCATAATCACAATACAAAATTATAGAGGAGCTGGTCACACTATAATATCTGTATATATGGTATTATATATAGAAGAATAAATAATCAAACCCAAAGTACATCGATAAAGTTTATTCTCTTTGCTGATAAGTTAAAAATAAAAAAATAATAAAAATAAAAAAAAATCTGAGTAAGTGTTTAAGTAAATTCACCACCTGTTGCACTTGTTCCAAGCAATTCTCACCTTTCCAATTTCCATTCAACTCCATCAATGCAAAATACAATTACACCAAATTAATGGATGAAAGAGCATTAGATTCTCTTCAATTGCTCTTAACTGATTATATCATTCAACACAGAAATATAGCAGAAATGATGATACCAATATCACATGGCTTAATACCAATTTAAAATTAAAATAATATAAATACATTTAAACACCAACATATATATGTGTATAGTCTTGTGACCTATGGTGCCGTGTCATTGTAGTTTACCTCCATTTTGTCATCTACTTATGTGCTATGTGTAAAATGGAATCTTTTCTATCATCTGTCCTAAGTTACTTCTCCACTATATGATCAAGACAGCGAGATTAATTGTATGATAAGGAGATGACCTAAGACAATAAAATAAGAAAGAGTAGATAGAGGATATTTTGACACCTCAATGTGGTGTTACTTATAGTAACATTTTCACTTCTTCTATTTTATTTATTTATTTATTGGTTTTCCTAGTGTTGTTCGTTTCCATTTGTTCATATCCACATTCCATTTTTGGGAAATAATTCAAAGCACAACAAATTGCCTACTTTACTTACTTGAACTTGAATTGTAATTGCTTTTACATACTTTTGAGGCCCAGTGAAAGAAATACGATTGGACTTTTCAAGTAAAAAATTTGAGCATAAGAAATTACCTATCCTTGTCAATTTTAGATTACAACTTGCCAAATTGTTCCCTCTAAGCATACAAGAATGCGCTCTATACTCAAAAGATTATATTAATTATCCTAATTGTATATCTAAGCCAATACACATTTCACTCAAAAGAATATTGCATTCAATGTTTTTATATTTTTTGTTTGCCATTATGTAAAAGCAAGAAACTATAAGGTCATAATGTCACAATAGGATGCTTTTTTTTCTTTTCATTTTCTTCCTGTGTTTTCTTTAACCTTGTCATTATTTTGGGAAAACAATCACCTTATTTGTTTAAAGGACTCCTTCACTGAGGCTGTGTTTAGTTAGAAGATTTAAAAAAGAATTGGGAAATAGAAATAAAAAAGGATAGTGAAATGTTTTCACATACTTTTTTTTTTTCTTTTTCAAATCTTTTCTCAAATCTCTCAACCAAACACAGTATAAAGGAATTTGATATCTCAATTTAGCTCCAATATGGGCTCCACCTTTCCAAAATTTATATTTGAAAGTCTAATTGGAAAGCATATTGATAGTCTACTAAAGTTTCCAAAAGGTTTTTAAAAAGTAACTTTTACTTTGGAGTTTAGTATAAACTAATAGAAGAATCAAAGTGAGGATCCTATAAGAATATGTGTGCCCTAATCAAATAAATTGGAACAAACAATTAATCATTTTATTTTTATGATCTGGAGTCTGGACATCATTTCATATAAAATTATAGGATAAATTACAAAGGAAAAATTACTTTACAGTGAAATAAAAAAAGAAAATTTTGCATAAACATGGGGGACTGGCATTCTTACAAATTTTCACTTGTACTTCACCATAGAACAATTTGCACCTTTCATGTTTTGGCAAATATATATATATATATATATTGGTGTTTCTATTTACACACTACAATTACTTTCAGTACATACCATTTATTCAGTGCACACCACACACAAATTAAATATATTGATTTTATCTCAATACACACCACCAATTTTCATATAATACCATATTACCCTCATCTCCTCAAACAAATCCTAACCCTATTCCTTGGCCACTGTCCACCGCCGGTCGCCGACAACTACTCTTCTCCCCTCCTCATTTCAACACTTCCTTCCTTCCTTGGTGCCCCTACCTGACCTCTCCGGTCACCATCTCTTACCTCCGTTGCCTCACTACCATTGTAGCCCCTATCGCTGCTACTCCACCACACCGCAGCCTCTACCGATTGTAATTCCGTTGTCACAGCGCCACAAATCTCTCTCTCTTTCTCTTCTCTTCAAACATATATGGACTTCGTGTGATCAGTCGCTAATCGGAGGTGAGTTGCGATGGTGTTAAGTTGTTAGGGTTTGAAAGCACAATGGTGGTGGGTCGACGAAGATGGTAGTGGTTGCATGGTGGCGAAGACAAGGATGGAGTTGGAAAGCGGCGGCGATAGTGACTAGGTTGAGAAAGAAATGACTGGTGGCTGTTGTTGATGATGATGGTGTCTCGTGTGGTTGAGGGAATTTAGGGTTTTGTCCTAAAAGCTAATTTCATTGAAGGACATAATGGTAATTAAAAATATATATATATATATATATGTGAGATAATGGCGTGAACTAAGAGTGATTGTGGTGTGTAAACATAATTGTCCTCTTTTTTTTTTTCCCTCTTCCACTGACAAGCAATTTCCCTAATTACAAATACAATCTTAAAGATTTGCTTAAAAATATAGATTGCCTTCTGTGATTTAGAAAATTATAAATACTCCATTGTCAGAATTTTTTATTTAACGAAATTAATTGAAAAAATGAAATTCTTAACTGCTCTTTTATACAATAATAAAATTACTTGAATTATTAATTAAAATATTTTTTTAACATCATTAAAAACTGTTATGATTTATTAATAAAAAAGATTATTTGTTATGAAATTAGAAATTTCAAAAGGCGTGATGTAATTTTCAAAACCACTGAGAGTTATTCATATTTTAAGTAAACCTTAAAGGGTATATTTGTAATTTATCCAAATTCCCCACAAGTTTTCACTTGCACCACACCATAGAACAGTTTGGACCTTCTATAAACCAAACCAAACCAAACCAAGCCTTAAGTCCCAATCAAATGGGATCGGCTGCATGAATCATTCTTCTATGTTTGGCAATTTTTTTTTTCTTCTCCCACTGACAAGCAATTCCCCTGATTACAAAAACACCTCTAAAGGATTGCTTAAAAATACAGATTGTACTCGTGGTTTGGAAATTACAAATGCTTACTTGTCAGAATTTTTTATTTAACAAAATTAATTGAAAAAATGAAATTTCTAACTGTTTTCCTACATAATAATAAAATTACTTGAATTATTTATTAAAATAAATTTTTAACATCATTAAAAACTATTAACTAATTTAATGATTTATTAATAAAATATGTCATTTGTTATAAAATTAAAACCTTTAGGAAGTGTAGTGTAATTTTCAGAACTACGGGAGGCAATTCGTATTAAAAGTAAATCTTAAAAAGTGTTTTTGTAATTTATCCAAAATTATATAAGCAATCACCCTGGAAACTATGCGTATTAAGCTCACTTTAGCCTTTTTGCACCGTGAAAATCAAACTTGAGACCATTGAAAATTCACAATGAGCTCTCATGCTAGTAGGAATGGCAAATAATCACTTTCGTAAACAAGAAGGAATCAACTGGGTTAACTTAATTAGTCACTCTCATAAACTCGGAGATAATTTTCCATTAATATGGGCCATCTTTGGGAGTGTTTGGAAAGTTAAAAATTGGCTTTTTTTGGTCAGAATTTATTAAAAAAAATAAAATAAGTCAAAATAGTCAATAAGGCAAAATAGTATATCAAATTTATAATCATTTTATTTTTTCTCTCACAATTATCATATCCAATTACAAAAAAAAATTTAACCCTCTTTCCAAATATAAATATTTTAACATATTAAAATAGTCAAAAATTAAAATTATTTACTAAAATAGTCAACTTCTCAAATGAGACCTTTGTTAAATTAGTTATTAGACTATTTTGTTTTGTTGTATTGCTTATTCATTCCCTATTATTGGAGTCTTTGATGAGGTATTAATAGGGTGGGCAAACGTCGGAACGGGACGGGTCAGGTTCACATCGAACCAGGCCAAGTTCACGTCAAGTCGGTACTATATAATAAAAGATTTTGTGTCTGTTCAAGTCTAGCCTAACCCTAACTTTGGACCTCTATATTTGTCTAAGTCCGGTCTAAAAAATAATTTTAAATTCCAAACTCGCCCATCGAGCTATATGTTAAAAAAAATTTAAAACATTTCATAATTAAATTCAATAACATATTATATTTATTAAATAAATATATTAACATCATTATAAATTGAAAGATTTTATGTATAAATTGAAAGATTTCTTAAATAAATTCAATCACACATCATCACAAATGTGAGTTTCAATAAAATTAATGAAGATAAATTGTAAATTTTAACAAAACATATATATTTTAATGTATTATAAATAATTAATTAATTTAATAACTGGCGGAGCCGGACTATATTGAAAAGTATAAATTCCAAATCCAACACATTAATAATTCAGATTAAAAATGCTGACTCAACCCTATTTTATGAATTAAAATGTCTTTAAAAAATAGAACTGGATCCAACTTGACTAAGCAAGCAAACAGGTCAATGTTGACCCCTAATTATTAAGCTTTTAGACATATGTTGGATTATGATTGTTCACTTTGAAAATTTAAAAACAATAAAAAAGTAAAAAAAAACACGCATAGAAGAACATGAAGGGCTATAATTATACCACTTCTAGGACGGGGAAAAAGGCAAATAATAATAAATTGAAATAGTTGGTGGTTTTGGATAAGTGGTGATTTGAATTGGTGTGGTTGAGCAAGGCACTTATGGAGGATCCAAAACTGAAGTGGGCCATATATGATTTTGGTGAAGGGAAAATACAAAACATGTACCAAATGGGGGCTCTAAAACAAATATCACTATAGATGAAGTGATGCTTTGCTGCCTCACCATTGTAGCCCCTACCGCTGCTACTCCACCATACCGCAGCCTCTACCCATTGTAATTCTGTTGTCGCAGCGCCACAAATCTCTCTCTCTTTCTCTCCTCTTCAAACATATATGGACTTCGCATGATCAGTCGCTAATCGGAGGTGAGTTGCGATGGTGTTAAGTTGTTAGGGCTTGAGAGCACAATGGTGGTGGGTCGACGAAGATGGTAGTGGTTGCATGGTGGCGAAGACAAGGATGGAGTTGGAAAGCGGCGGCGATAGTGACTGGGTTGAGAAAGAAATGATTGGTTATCTACATAAACATAACGTAACGTGACACCTACATAAACATAACGTGACACCTATGATCTATAGCAACATTCAATTTTCTATATAGGAAATTGAATGTTACCATAGATCATATTTATATGAAACGTAACGTGACACCAATATAAACCAACAACATTTTCACTTTTAATTTAAAAAAATAAAAACTCATTAAGTTTGCGAAACGTAACGTGACACGTTACGTTACGTTTATGTAGGTGTCACGTTACGTTTATGTAGGTGTTACGTTACGTTACATTTATGTAGGTGTCACGTTACGTTATATTTATGTAAGTGTCACGTCACGTTACGTTTATGTAGGATCTTGTGGAATATATTCCTATCTAAATAGGACTTGAGATTCTATAAGAAATTACATAGGACTTAACCTATCATAATTGTCTGAAAAAAAGGACTTATAAATAGGTCTCCCATAATAATAATATAATTTAATATAATAATTTATTAAAATATATCATAAATAATTCTTTTGATTCTCTAATTATTATAATTTAATATAATAATATTAAAATTATTTTTAATTATTATTCAAATTTCATAATAATGTAAGAAGGGTATTTATGGAATTTACTTAGTTAATCATACTCCTATCTCTCAAAACAAACAGGAATTATTGTTAGTCCACTAGTTATCAAATAAACATAAATTTTCTAGTCCCCTCTGTAACGTCCTCAAAATAATAATATTAACCCATCAATATAGACATGCATTGATATATAAAAGCTCCACTTTCTTATATTCATCAGAGTTTCATTACCAAAAGTATTACATGTTAACAACAAAAGCAAATGCCCTAAAGGCTTACAGCTTTCCAAGTTAACGCTTGGTTACAACAAAAGAGTGCTAACTCATTTACACATTAAGCCCTTGGCTTGAATATACATGTAATACATCAAAAAGATAAAACAACAGAAGTCCGCCCACCTCTGGCCTCCCAAGCTACGTCCTTGGAGGTGGCATGCTACCTGTACCTGAAAATGATATTCCCATATAGGGTGAGCCACAGCCCAGTAGAAATACACTAAACCAAATATGGACAATGACTAAAAGATTAGCAGTTAATAGATGGCCAACACTGATACTTTCCCCTTATCACACTTTACAGTTTCATGACATACAAGTCTATGTTACAATCCATTTTCCAATTCTTTTAAATTCTGAATTTATAACCATGGCTCAGAACCTGGCCAAACAACTCATATGAGACAGTAACTCATATTAAGAACTTCCTCATTTCATAATAGATAAGCATACTAACTATATCACACACCAACAGATAAGCATACAAGTTATACCATCACTTTCATAGATATGCATACGAGCACTATCACACTTCCAATGACAAGCATATGAGCTCTGTCAACACATTACTAGATAAGCATATGAGCTCTATCTATGGAGTCCATCCCCTATCTCCTCCTAACAACATCCGGTTTAGAGGTCCATCCCCTATCTTCCCCTAAACCGTGGAGTACATCCCCTATCTCCTCCAACACAACATAATGCATATAAACAATAATTATACACATCATCACACAACACATAAATTTAATGTATTCTTTCAACCGTCATACTCAATGACACATTCCAGTGATTAGTTTCAGTTTGCCTAATCATCATGCATTGTCTACAACAATCAAGACTATCCTCCACCGATAGCCCAAAACAGTTATTTCTATACAGAAAATAAATGCAACAATGGATATATATAATCAACAGTCCAACTAGGTGAGTGATAAATAATCCAACTACACCCTTTAATCCCATATCCTTCCAAATCAATTCCTCATTTCTCATAATTAATTATACAAATTAATTAACCAATGTAATTAGGGCATTTTTCATAATTAACATTACAACCCTTAGGTTCCATTTTCACTAATGTTTCAACATTAATTTCACCTTTCCATGCCAAACATGCATCTAGGTTTTATATAGCTAAAACCCCAACTTTTTATAAATTTACACAAAAGCTCCAAACTTTCACAAAATTACCAAACCAACCCCAACATCTCAAAATACTAAAATTTAAAGACAAAGCTCATAGTAAGGAGTAGGTTATCCCTACCTCGAAATTAGAGCTCGGATGGAGAAGGGACCAAAACCAAAGTGCTCCAAAGACCAAGATTTTCGGATCAAAACGACGCCCTCGACGATCAACACAACTTTTACAAAGGCCGAAGAGAAGGAACTCACTCCTACTAGATTAATACTTAGAGAGAAGTCAAGGTTTTAGAGAGAGGAGCTCTCAAAATGAGTTTTAGAAAAAGTAGGAGAGAGAAAGAAAAGCAAAAAGTGATTTAAAATCACCCAGCGGATAACTCATATACGTATGACCTGCTCGAGCAGAGAACACAACGTTCGAGCGCCAAGAACAAAATCTGAACACACTCGAGCGCAATAAGGCCCGTTCGAGCGCCAAGACACAAGAATAAAGCACTTCCGCTCGAGCGCGAAAACCAGTCCGCTCGAGCGTAGATTTCCACCTCTCAGAACTTATACCCAGAAAGTACTACCCGCTCGAGTGCCACCAAACCCGCTCGAGCGCCACCGCTCGAGCGTAAACAAACCCGCTCGGGCGTAAAAATCACATCTGCAGAAGTTTTGCAGGAACACGAAATACTGGAGGTGTGCAATCCCCGCTCGAGCGCAAGAAGACCCGCTCGAGCGGATCGCCTAAAAACTGAACAACAAGGAATTAAAACCAAGACCTAACCAACCTGTAACAACCCTGCTCAAAACATCCTAAAACTCAATCAAGTGGAATTAAAGGACGCAACAAGATGGACACCACTACCAACTTCACGGAATCGAGTCCGGAACACAACAGAACAGTAGAGGAACAACCGGGATCGCTATACCCTCACTAATAATCCTACCGAATCTACCTCTGAAAACAAACGGACCCTTAGGGTGTGTGTTGAGTTTTTAGTTAATTTAATTTGAAATTAAAAAATCTCATTTAAAATATATTTTTTAATTTTTTTAATTTTTATAAGAGAAAAATAAAATAATTATAATTTAAATGTGATATTTTATTTTATTAACTTTATTTTATTTTTTTTTATAATTATTTTAGCCAAAAAAAAAAAAACCATCAATATGCCAAACGAGTGCTTTATATGCAAAGCTCGATACTCTCTCTCTCTCTAGTATAATTTGACTGGTCAATTTGGAAAATTGAATTTTATTTATTTATTTATTTATTTATTTTTAGTGTTTTCATTTTCTTAGTTCATTTTTTGTTTTCATTTCTCATGTTTTCTATAGGATTGATTACAGTTGAACCTATTAATTATTACTGGATATTATTTTATCCTATCATTTTTTAATTCATAAATAGTATAGTCAAAATTATAATTTGACATATTATAATAGTAAAATGTTAAATTATAGTAATAGTGCCACAATAGCGACATGTTTTTTTGGCATAATGCCAATCGACTTGCTGTCCTTTTTTTAGGTGGTGTTTGGGTTTAATTTTTGAGTATTTTTTTTCATTTTTGTGATCTTTTTAAAACTTTTTTTTGAAGGAAATCATATATTTACATTCTACACGATTAGACAAAAAAAAAATATTAAAAAATCAAAAATTTTGAATTTTTTTTAAATATTATTTTTGAAGATGTATTATAATTTTTGATATTTCAGAATTTTGTTTTCTAGTTGTGATGGGTTATTTTTTGGGCACTCGGGTGATAAATCCATTTTTAAATTTTGTTTGTCTAAAGGTTCAGACGCTAGAATGGGAAATTCTATTTCCACACACTACATTGTCTCTGTGCACATCCTTTCTCACTCTACACACTTAATTTGATTCTTAGCTATTTATCTCAATCCACACACCCCACATTCCAAATATACCCATTTAATAAAAAAATTTGTGCACACCCTCGTATTTGCCGTTGCAAATTCCCAAAATAGCCCTCCCTTCAACTTGCACATCCCACTCTCCACCGTGTACGGTCCAGCCTCTCCATCATCGTCCAGCCTCTCTATCTCCGACGGGCATTCTCTAGTAACCTGTAGCCTCCAGCCTCCTTCGTTGAAGATCGGCATTGAAGAAGATCAACAGGCATCTTCAGCAGCAATTCTCCAGCCGTAAATTACTTATAAGGTGAGTGAATATTGCCTATCATTATATAAAATAACATGCAATCTAGGTTAGTTTTTTTCCATTTTCAATAGTCGATCGTTGCTGGCACACATTGAGACGAAAAACTACCATTCGATACTGGTTTGCTGAATCATTTTAACCCATTCGGAAACCAACAATCGAATTACTTTAGACTATTCGATATTGTACTTCCAAATTTTAAGTTTTAATTCGGTACTGTACTTCCAAAACTATTATTCATATTCAATTGTTGTTTTTCATACGTTGTCTATGTATTCGGCACTGGTTTGCCGAATCGTGAGTGCAAACAGAAATTACGTAAAACAATTTCTTAGCAAAAAAAAGTTACCTTTCCGGTGCTGCATTGGCTGTTTTGCATATCCTCCTGGTTTTCTAAATTGTTTGGCAAATCTTCCATCAAGTTTTGTTTGACAAACAATGGTAACCTAATGAGTAAACATTGGAAGAATGTTAGGAATAGAGTCTAGTATGTGAGAAATAATAGAGGAAGAAGGTAGGCAATGGAGTATATGAGAAGGAATGAAGGAAGAAGGTATGCAATAAAATACGAGAAAGAATGGAGAAAGAAGATAGCAATGGAGAGTGTGACAAAAGAGTGGAGTGTGTGAGAATGAATGTGAATAACGTAGGCAATGGATGATGGATGTGCACAGAGAGCTTTTATAAGAAAAAGATGTATACATAGATCTCTATTTTGGATGTTTAAGTGTGTAGATGGATGTCTATTTTGATCATTTTATTTAAGGATAAATTTGTAATAAAAATAAAGTTTATTAAGTATATGCACAGAGACAATATTGTGTATGGAAATAATTTCCCTTCTAGAATACTTTGTCCAAAAGGATAACCATCCCAAAAATGACCAAATTACCCCCTATACATATACATGCTACTGAACCAAAAGCAACCCAAACCCAACACACTCTCTTTCTCCTCTCCCCTCTTCCATCTGATTAGGGTTTCATCCTCTATTCTCTTATTTGCTCTCTCTGGCAGTGATAGAGACTGCAGCGAGACAATTTGAGGTGATCGATAAGTCAAACAACGACTTCGACCTTCGGTGAGACAATTTGAAGCAATTGATCTGAGACTATCACCGCCACTGTCGTCGTCACCTATTACAAGCGTCACCGCTGCTCCTCCCACCTTCGCTGTTCCATTTCGTTGAAGTCAAGGCATTCAGTTCTTTGAGATTGTGGCAGACTCTAGATCAGGATCTTTTAGATTTGGAGCTTGACGGAGTTAGAGAAGGGAGAGAGATACCAAATATGTCTTCGCTCAGGCTTTGGTAGCATCACCGACGAAGTCTCAAGACCGTTCATGTAAGATAGACTTAACAATGGCAATGTATCAGAGTTCCCATGAGGGTGCTTATCACGCATGAATATACAATCCATAAGAGAAAAATAAAGAGAGAATTCAAGTGAAATGAACCGATGTTATGTCCATATATTTATAGCATATATGGTGGCTTTTGATCAATGGTTATAACCATTGAAATTGAATCATCAAACTCAATGGTCACCATGTTTCCAAACATTGTGACTCTTCATTCAAAATTGAAACTTCCAGTTGCTTCTTCCTGCGGGAAGGTATACATCACCATATAAAACTCTGATTCGATGTAAGAGGGTCCACCATATTATGGTGTGATCACCTCTCATACCTTTATCTCCCACTTGATCACATTATAATATTGGCGATAAAACTTGAGGTTGGGCATGTTTACTTTGGTACCAAAATTTTGCTTCATGCCAACTTTCATCTATGAATTTACCACATAGATCAACGTCTGATTGTGACTTGGCCATATGTGCGCACGTTTTTTCCATCAATCTGACCGCATTTGTACAAATGTGTTTCCCCGCTGTTAACACATTCTAAATGTCTTCAATTCACTGTAATAACCTGACCCTCATACATGTTCTCTGTTATGTTTTCGGATCCTCTTTTATGATTTCGAATGCTTATTGTGAAATCCTATAAGGAATTAAAGTTAAGTAAGTGAACCATACGTTTAAAGGAAGTCTATCTGTTTAACAAGAAAAGTATCTGTTACATTAGAAGGTTTGAGTCGAAATTGGAGGCCTTACGGGCTTAATTATCTGAAATTGATTTTATATATGTGAACAGCATACTTTTTGGGTAATATTAGGCATTTTTGGGAAATTTCAATTTCGGATGTTTAAAGGATTACTTTTTGTCCTTATTCAATCAATATATCTATATATATCTATAAGCTTCTCATAGAGCTAAAGACTTAAGACCTACCTCATAAAATGTTCTCTGGGTATTCTCTGGGAGTAAAGTGTTGAGAGGAAGAACAAGGAAGCCTTGAGAGGGATTGAAGCTAAGGTAAGTTCATTTTCCCCTAATCCAATCCTCTTCCCCAAGATGAAATAGGAAGTTTTGATATAGAATGATCTAAATTGTGATGGAGGTCTTGTGTGTGTGTGTGTGTGTTGAAATTTTGGTATGTTAATCCTATCATCATGTGTTTCCTTCATTATCAAGTTGGTATTCATTATTATGAGCATGATTTTGTGTATCTATGTTATGTTATGTGCATGTGAAGCTAAGAACCTCAAGACATGGAAGTGTGTTTATGAGTTTCAACTTTTGGTCCATTGAATTGAGTTATGTGCATGGATTTAATTCAAACTAGAGTGTTGTATATTGTACCTTAAATTTCATGCTTTTTGAACCATAATTTGGCAATGAAAAGATCCATTTTAGAGTCTTGCAAACACTCCCAAAAGAATGGGATTTTGATGCAAATTTCGGACCAAAACAGGGGAATCGCCGCACGTGCGGGAGTCACTGCCGCACGTGCGGCAAATGCTGAAAATTTTGGGTTTGGTTCTACTTAAAAGGCACATGCAGGGGTATTCTACCGCACGTGCGGGGGAGTTTGCCGCACGTGCAGGGCTCACAGCCGCACGTGCGACCCATGCTGAAAAATGTGGATCGCTCCGTTTTGCGTGTAGAACCCTCTAATGTTGTCGGAATATGTATTTGATGCCTTTTAATATGTATAAATTCCTTCGAAGTAAAACGAAACAGAAAATAATTTGATATGGAAAGGAAACTAAATTGTAAAGGTTGAATGTGTGCAGGGCACACTCCGGGAGGAACAAGCACATCATCACAACACTATGAGTAGTAGTATCATCATCCGCTTTACATATGACTAATGGTTTTCATTAGCATTTTGTTTACGCAACTATGTTAATGTTTCAAGTATGTATGTTAATGTTTCACGTATGTTTCAAGTATGTAAAGAAAGAAATGGGAAAGATAAAATACCTTCCTTCTATAAGACTCTGGGCCTACGGCCATTCAATATAAGTTGTTATGATATGAAACAAAGTGCTACACAGAACTAAGTGCTACAACGTGAGCCACCTCTAGAATCCGTGTGAGACACCTCTTGAGTTCGTGTAAGCATATTCAAGGGCTTTATGCCATCATGTTCAAGGGCTTTATGCCGTCATGTTTAAGGGCTTTATGCCATCATGTTCAAGGGCATTATGCCGCCACGTTTAAGGGCTTTACGCCATCATATTCAAGGGCATTATGCCACCATGTTCACGGGCTTTAAGCCGTTATGATTTAAGATGTGATGTTTCAAGCTTTTATGTTCAAGTCTGGGCCTAAGGCCGTTATGAAATGAATACAGAATCAGGCTAACCATGTGATCTCTGCACTTCCATACGTATTGATATATGTCATGTTTCAAGTTAAGCATTGTTTCATTTAAATATTACTATTCACTGAGCCTGCCTCACTCTCTATATGTCTGTTTCTGTAGGTAACCAACCAGGTAGTCAGTTCTAACCCATGACGCCCGGTTTCTTTTGTCAACCTTCGTGTATCCAGGCACTTACGAAGCCACTTATTTTTTGAAGTTTATTAAGATAATTGGCTTACTTCTTGACCATCCTTCCAAGCTTGAATGTATATAACTTCAACAGTTTTGTACATGCCCGATTATAGGGCTGGGTCTGTATATGTGTTTGTGTATAAGTACTTGTACGGGGAGCAAATATTCCGGCGTGCCCGTATTCCTTTCTTCCGAGCTCCGTCGATGTCCGATCACCTGCGAGCAAGTAATGATGAGCTACTCGGCGGTGTGTGGCCGGAAAAACCCTCCGACGGTCAAGTTAGCACACACCTTAGAGGGAATAGAGAGAAGGGAGAGAGTGTTTTAGTGTAAGGATTTCTTACAGATATGTTCGTGTGTCGCGTATGGGGGGCGCAGACATGCTTATATACCTTCTGAGCCCCATATCCACTCCCTGTCATCTCCTGACACGTGGCTCTGCTATCCCATCTGTCAGCATAAACCATGCCATTCATCACCTGCTCTCAACTGCCTGTCAGCACAGCTGGAGCTCGGCAGCCGAGCTGCCCTTCCTCGGTCATACCATGCTTCATACCTCAAGCGCCTAACCGGATAGACACACGGAGGACCGGGCTAAGCGGCATCCCGGCCGAGCCTAGCCCGGATACTTCGATCGGCCTTCCTGCCGACCATACAGTCTCCTCGGCTGACCATGCCTTTCCGGGCACCGGCCACTCAACTTCCTCGGTTGTCCATGCCTTCCTGGGCGCCGGTCACTCGGTCAATCCGGCTTTGGCCATCCTCGGACCGGGCACCCTGGTCCGACCGAGCACTGCCTTACCGAGCAGTTTCTGTCCGGTCCGGGGTGACACTCAGCCCGTACTCTGCCCGGCCCAAATTCTGGCAGCCCACTTTGGGTAAAAAGTCGATCGTCTCGGACCTATGCACCGTTGGGCCCTCAACTTGCTCGGTCGATATCTCGGCCCAACTCCAGATCATAAATTACCCTCTCAATTGCCCCTTAATTCCGTCCGCGGAAGCGTGACTGGGATTACCCACTTCGACCGAGATAACATTTATCCGGTCGTCAAGACGCCAAGCCTTCATCGAGCTAATCTGCTATCCTTCCCCGGTCATGTTCCTCGGCTTAAAGCCTTTTCGTCGAAAGTAGCTCGGCTGGCTCTTCGTCTCTTCATCCCGTCGCTTCAATCCTGACGTAGCCATAAATGGGGACACGTGGCGAGCTCCCATTGGTCATCGAGAAGCCAACCCGCCGTTCTTGTCAGATTTTTGAATTTGGGCGGCCTTTCACCCTTACATATACATCATCCTCCTCAAGCCATTTTTTTCCTACTGCCTTTATACTACCTGACGATCCAGAGCTCAAGCCCTCTCCTCTATCTCGACTGCCATTTCTCATTCTTGGAAGAACTGCCCCCAACCTCCAAAGGTAAGGTTTTCGATCCCCCTAGTTGCTATTTTCTTTCATTTTACACACATTAGGGCATAAAAACATAGCATTTAGGGCAAAGGCCATGGAATCCGTCCCAAACGCCCCAACTGTTCTTGGTGTTCTTCGTCTTCCTGAAGAACACTGAAGAACTGGGGTGAACCGGGCTTGGGGCCTTCTTTTGATCCAAAAAAAAAACCGACCAAACCGGGATAACAACATGTTTGTTTCAACCAAGGCGAAAACCGAGATAACAAAAAGGACTTGGCCGTTCAACCGGGCTAACATCTGGTCCGCTTGGGCGACCGGGCTCCTTAGATAGAATAGACAACCGAGGTGGTTTGGCACACTTAATGACCGAGCTAAATCCAGCACCTTCGCGCGACCGCGCTAACACTTGCCATCTTTTTCCTGCAGAGTCCAAGGGGACCACTGTCATTCCTGAGGCTCTCAGGACCGGGCAACATCCAATACCCAGAGCCAAACCCCTCAGCCGGGATACATTAAGCCGGCCAAAAATGGGGAAGTTCCGCTTCCTAGTGGATACTCCGGCTGCGCTGGCTACGTTCAGGGAGGAATACGGCGTCCCGGCCGATGTCCACCTGCAACTCGCAGAAGAGGAGACCACACCTTGGGGTAGGGAGGAGTGCCCCTTCACCGTGCTATCCATCGTTGAAGGGGGTCTTCGTTTCCCGCTCAACCCTCTCATAACCGAGTTCCTCCGCCGCACCGGGCTGGCACCCACACAGGTGTCCACCAACACTTATAGAATAATCAACGGCGTACACGAATTGAACCAACGGCTAGGCACCAACTTAGGCCTAGCCGAGATATTGAGGCAATACACAATGGGCCACACCGGTGACGGCCTAGCTTACTACTTGAAAATAAGACCGGGCAAGGAAAAAATCGTAACCGGCACCCCGGACAAAGATATGCACGACGATGATTTTTTCTGGGTGACCGGCAATTACGAAACAGCCGAGGTACCGGGCTGGCGCATAAGCAAGGACTTCGGTTCTTCATGTAAGCCACTCAAACTTGCTCGGTGAACTTAATTCTTTAGTTTAACTAACCGGTTTCCCTGTTTCTTTTGCAGCTATCCAAGCCTTGCAAGCCAACTACCAATTCCCCAACGTCGAGGCAATTCGGGCCGTGCTTAGGTACCGTCACCGAGACTGCAACGAATTGCTCGGCTACACACCGACTTACAGATATTCTACTCCGCGCCGGAGTAGAGTAACCGACTTCTCCAGAGCTCCTTCGCCACCTCCAGATCCAACCCTACCAGACGTCCCATTAATCCGGTTAACCGACGAGCAAGAGATGGCCAAAAGATCTCGGATCAAAAACCTCCTAACCGCGACCTCAGCCGAGATACCGAGCGTCACCACCCGTTCCCCGGCTGCCGGTCAATCGAGTGCAGCCATCGTAGCCCTTGCTTCTCCAGCTCCAGCTGCCGGGCAATCTGCCAGAGAAGCGCGCCGGGCTGGAAAAAGACCAAGGGCAGATCCCTCCGCCGAGCTCGTCGCCGAGCTGACAACCGAACATCCAGCTGAAACTCCTGCTCCCGTGCCCGCTTGGCGTCCTCAGCTGAAGCACCGGGGACAAGACATCCCGGCGACGGCTTCAATCAAGGCTGACAAAGAACACTTGCTCGCCTTCGATCTCTCCAAAGCATTTCTCCTACCGAGCGACGTGGTAGGCAGTGACCACGTCCCTAACACCCGGCTGGTAAAATCTTCCGTGAAGTCCATGGCCAGGGTAAGTCGACGTTCTTTTTAACATTTCACAAGTGTTTGCTCGGTCCTTCTTGCTCGGTCCCCTTTCTGATGTACTTTGCTTCTTTATGCAGGCCATTCAGAAACAACATTTGGTCTTGGAGCGCATCCACCGGCTTAGGCAGAAAGCCAACGACACTGCCAGCCATGTTGAAAGCCTTCAAGCCGAGCTCGGCCGGGCTAAAGCTTCTCTCGAGATGGCCAACAATGATAATAACAGGCTGCTCGGTCAACTGAATGCAGCCGAGAAAAAACAAACCGAGCTCCAGGCCGAGGTTGACACTCTGAAGAAGGAGAAGAGGAAGGCTTGCCGGGCTGCCAACAACGCCGGGTTCAACGAGGCCGAGCAGAACTACAAGAAGCAGGTCTTTGCAACCCAAGACATCTACTTTAAGGCCGGTTGGAAGTCCGCCTGCGAACACCTCGGCCAAAGTTCTGACACCGACGTATTTGCCAACCCTCCCCCAGCTTCTCTACCGGTCTGCCTTGTGCCTTACGCAAATGACGTATTCAGCGCTCTGCAAGCGGAGGCCGAGGAGGGACTTGAAGATGGAGAGGACGACACAGATTCGGAGGCAGAGGAGGCCGAGGTGCCAGAACAGCCCGGCAGTGCTGAGCCCGGTGCCCAAGAAGCGAGCCCAACCACCAACCTTGAGACTGCCGAGGATGAATTCACCAATCTATCCCCCCTGATTTAGTTTTCTTTTCTTTGCATTTTTGCTTTCAATACTTTAGATGTAACCGGGCTCTGTCCCCACTTTTGTACTGAATTTCTTATCAATGAAAATTCAAATTTTTGCAAGTGTATGCACGGTTGTAATCAGTTCTGTCTTCAGCAAAACATCTCGGTATAACTCATCGAACCGGAATACATAACACGGTCTAAGCACTTCAAC
>NW_021025046.1:1255433-1285609 GCF_004153795.1 Camellia sinensis | reverse complement strand
ATGGATCATGTCGATAGCATCTCGTATAGTTAGATTTCCATAACTATTCTCGCTTGGGGATCTGATATAAGCTCTCTGTCGTGTCAAGAAGTACTCTAAGACCTCTTCAAAGTGTCATCCTGCAATGCGTTGGTAGAGCCGAGGCGTAGCCAATAGCCATATGTAACTAGGCCATGTCTACTACAATCAAGATAAAGTTTGCCTTATGTGATTGAAAATAAACTAGACCTAGAGTGTCCAATATTGTGGCCGATAGTCATCTTCATGTTTCTTGAATTTCGTACCTATCAACTCTCGATTGTCTCTAGTTGTAATGAGTGTGTAGATTATTGAAAGCCCACTAGATATGTGGCAGAAAATTCAATGTTTTGCTAAGTCCCATTCGAGGGATTGCATAATCTACGTCGTTAGCCTACCTTGCCGGGGTTCAGCACAACTCATTGCATAATCCCAACTCTCTTCCAAAGACCCAAGCAAACCGAAATTGTTTTGTTCCAATTCGGGGGCGACCCAGTATGCGCTATATATTATTTATGCTCTGTGCATGCACATAGTTAATCCTATATGAGGCCTAATAATCCGGATGAGACACACAAAGTTTTCAAAACTTATAGATGATCATTGGTCTTTCAGTTGGAGGCCGATCCTTTGATCGGGAGAGCGGGGGTGGTCACGAAGTGACCTTCAGCTCCAACTCGTATCTCAGACCCCAAGGTATCCCGAGCCGAGTACAACTGTGTTTGTATTGATGATCCCACCGGTGGGCGCGTGTTTTTAGCATCCCACGGTCATGGAGTTTCTATACTTACGAAAGAAGTTTCTCTCAACTGTAAGACAAACATAAATAGAATATCATTATCATACCGTTGCATACACTGTTGCCAACATACAATTTGTTAATTTACATCTTTGGATACAGGGAGAATTCATTACAAAAAAAGAGCATCCAGTGGCTTGTGACACAAACTCTCGTTTCACTCAAAATCAGTTTTACTGCCAAAACGACTTTGAGTGCTGAAGAAGAGCATATTAGAACTACTTTTGCGTTAACCAAGAAAACGTAGAAGTAAAAAACCTTAGTAAGCATACAGAGGGAAAACTAGTTTGTAGCATGTATGAATTGCGGTCCTCGGCCACGCGGCTTCATAGGGTCAAAGTACCGCGCAATTAGAGGACCTCACAGGTAAATCTTTGCTTCCACCGGGCTCCTGACGCATCATTCTGTGCCTGCCTCTCCTCTCGCAGAGCGTCTCCGCCTCTTGGGACTGTCTCCTATGTTCTGCATGAGATTCTGTTCCTGCACCGTCCACGTCCCATCTTCTGACTGAGTCCGCGTCCTACTTTGTAGGGACCTTGCAGTTACATGTACATTGAAGCGCTGAAACTATAACATTCTGGTTTAGATCCATATGCTAGTCATGATTTTACGTAACACTTGTGCCTGTTTCTTTATGGCATTGCATTTTGCATTTGGAGTTGGGCCAAGCTATTGGGGGTGGACACCTGAGCAAGTAGAACTTTGCTCCATCTGCATTCCTACAACGTGCCGGTAGGCGGTGTCATATGCCCTCTTTGTGGCTAAGGCCCGAGCTAGTTGTCAGCCAAATGCGGGAAGGGCTAGATCCTGGTTTTGCCAGTGCGGCCAGTCCTCGTCTGGCAGTAATGGGAACAGTCCAAATTCCACTCTCCTTGGTGTGCAAAGACCTGTGTCTTTCTTGGTTATAAACTCACGTTCTCGGCCTCGTGCATATTCGAACCTTCCGCGTATTGTTGTAGGCCACGCATTCCGAGCAAGGCCTTAGTCCTCTTTGCCATCTTTTCTTCCAGGAGTGGAAAACCTTCGCGATGAGGAGCTCGCTCTATCGTCTATTTCTTCCGGGCGAGCCATCGAGGATTCACCGATGCAATGTGCCCTTGTTCGACTTGATCTATTGTATTGAGGGCTAGTTTTCGGTCTGTTTAGAGAAAGCATTATAGCCACCGGCCCGCGTGGCTTGCTGCGGGACTTTGAAGAGCTTTGTAAACACCTTTAGCTCGCCGGCACGCCCAAAAGTCTTCGATGTAAGCTTTCCAGTGCCTAGGGAGACACACGCCGTGGATGCGCTACCCACACGGAAACCCATAGAAGGTGTTTGTGCTTTCTCTCGAAATTGGGCCTCTAAATCTGTTATGTGCTTTGTCAGCACAAGAGGAATGCGTCAAAGTACATCAGAAAGGGGACCGACCTACAGATACAGGAAGTGACCATGTTATCAGTTTGCAAGTCGACTGCAAGAGCGACTTTGTGAAATGTTTTTAAAAGCACAAGTGCAAGGCCTAGCCGCCCGCAACTTTTGACTCACTTCAGTTGAGCCATGGACCTCTGGCGTGAAGAATTTTACAGTCAGCCCGGGTTTGTTAACGCTGTGAGCGGTGGCGTATTGCAGATCAGATTTTTGCGCGTAGCAAGCGAATCGTTCTTGAGCCACTTCAGGTATAGGAGAGCAATGCTATGCGAGAGAGAAACTATAACGAAGGCGAGCAAGTGTTCTTTGTCAGCCTTGATCGAAGCAGTCGCCGGGATGTCCTGCTGCCTTCACCGACTCACGTCAGGTGCTCGTATGTTCTATAGAGACTTGGCGTGGTTCTGTCCAAGCGTGGCTCTACTTGCAGAGGTACGAGGGATTTTGCGTAGGACCATGTATGCGTCAGAATGTGCATCAGCTCGAGCGACTACCCCCGAGTGGCTCTCCGACGGAGGTGACAATCTGCTCCCTTGTGGTTCTTGTTCTCAAGCGCACTGGTCTGCTCAGGTAGTCATCGTGAGACAGTATTGCCCTCGTAGCTCAACTCGGAGGCATGAGAGAGGCACAAGGTGGCTCCCACGTGCCTTTCCTTTGGCACCCTCAGGAACTGTGACGGCGGCAGTACACACAGAGGGCTAGGTGCGAGCGCGGTGGCGTACAAAGAGCTTCCACCTGGATTCATCAATCGGTCAGCCTAGATCAGTACGGTCCGCGGTTTAGATACCAGCTTTTCCGCGAATACCGTAGAGATACTTTTGGCCGATTCTAGGCTGTGTGACGGTGCTGTTCATCACCGGGTATTTATACATACTGGGACCGTCTAGGGGGTGATGTAGGGATAACTGCGGAATTCTGCATCAGAGAGGATGGGGCCGAAGGCAGCTCATGAGGAAAGCTACCGGAGACACGTGCTAGTGAACTCTAACTCCGGCGCTGGACACCAAAGTGAAATTAGTCCCCAGATGTGCAATGAAGAGTTCGGTGAGTGTGAGTAAGACCGCGTACGACTAGCATTCGTTGCAGTCTCAGCAGGGGTGAGCTGCTGCTCGTCAGGAGGGAATGGTTACCTACCAAACGCAAGCGGTCTGCCCGGAATCAATGTGTGCCTCGACGTCAGTATGGCCGAGCTTGCGGGGAAATCATCCAAGCTAGTTGGCTTGCAAGCAGAGCGCAGTGGACTACGCAATGAGGCCAAAAAGGAACACGAGGCGGATACAGCGCTTTGCGTATACAGACTACAAAACTGAATAGTCACATCCTCCCAGTTAAGGTATACGACCCGTAGCGCAAGTTTCAGGACAGTGGCCCTGGGCGAGACGCTCATATAATGCTCACTTGAAGGAGAAACGAATGAACTCCCTTGCTTTTGAAGTGGATAGGAGCCAGGGCTCCGCCCCCAACATCTCGAGCCTCGCAATCCAACAGACATGTCTCGTAACTTGTCCAGACACCCACAAAAAAAATCATCTGTATACGCGGTGCAATCATCTTTGTCCTGGCCCTTCGAGGTTCGGAGGGGTTCCGGACCCCACAGCGTTGAAGTTGCCACACGAGCCTTTTTGAAACGAGAGATTGTTCAAAAATTTTCCCTATCCTTGGCCCGGGTGGTGTCTCCATATTCTTTCCAAGTAGTAGCTAGGCCGTTCACCGGGGCAGGGTGAGGGGACGGCGCCATTGTATCACCGACGCTGAAGTTTTGCACTCCTCAATGATCTCCCGGACAGGTCAAGATGCCTCATCATCGATGTTTTGAATTGGGTCAGGAGATCCTTATGGTCCACTTGAGCTTGAGTTGTCTAGTGCAGCACTTGTAATGTTGTGCCGGCGTCCTAGCGTATGGGTGTTTCCATTTGACCAAGATTGTGGAACAACAGAGCCCTCCCGCTTTTTTTGGCTTATATCGTGAATACAGTGTTGGTGCGCACACTGCGTGTGTTCGTGGGGTGCCAAGGCCCGTGCGGCGGAGAGGAATCATTGTCGGAGTTTCACCTTGGTAAGTAGATGGCCAAATTTTTGAGTGAGCGAGTTGTCGAGTGAAAAAACCCAGAAGGCTGCCCCGAGGAGATTGGCGAGGCCTTCGTTTCCGCAAACAAAAACGATGTATTCATACAATACCAAATCGAGGATTACGGACCCGTGATCTGATGAGGACGTAATGGACGCAAGGCAGACCAATAAGGGGTGGAGAAGCAGTTCGTGGCACTACCGTCAACTCTACCCCTCCAAGGTGGTGGGAATTCATCCTCCTCTCCTGCGCTGGAGGCAGAGCCATGACACGCTCGTGGAAATAGTCGGCGAGACTGCCAGTTGAACCATAGTCCTCCTCATGGAACCAATCGAGCGATTCAAGAGGACATCACAGACCGGATAAGTCGATCCACTGAAGGAAGCTGAGAAACTTTCCCGCTCTAGCTGTCATTATATGGTCCCTGCCAGCCCAAAGCTAATGCAGAAAATGATTGTGGATCGCCCTTGCTCCCTATTACTGTATCCCTTCTGGCACTGGAAGTTGGGCGAGTTTTTGGGAAGCACTCTGTGGGGGTAATCTGGCATGTGTTTTGTACAAGACCCGAGGAGTCGCCTATCGTAGAAGCGCCTCAGAATGAGCCCGTTGTTGGTCCCTTGGACTTCATTGCAGGAAAAGCGATGGCAAGTCGTATGAGCGAGCAAGGAGCAGCCCAGGGAGGGTCGGTGTTTCCTCGCCGCACATTCGGAGATTCGCGAAGGTCTGGATTTAAGCCGGTTTAACGCTGTAGCGCCCAAAAACCACCTCGGTTGTCTAGTATTGTCGATATCTAAAAGGGAGGCCGCAGCTGCGCAGATCTCTGATGTCCCGGATGTCAGCCGCTCAGGCGGCTAACCAAGACCGGTGTTAGTCCACGAAACAGCCTACCTCAATTCACCGGTTTGAGCGTCCGGAACGGCCAAGTCCTTTTGTTTAAGTCTTACGGTGTTTCTCGTCCACTCTGAAGTTTGGAAGAAAAACATATCTCTAGATAATATATCTCCCCACGGTTTGGCCTGCGGATTTTTGTGGACATCAAAAGAAGGCCCAAGGGTATAATTTCCCAGTTCCCCCCAGTTCTTCAGTTGTTTTCATTCAAGGAGCACGCAAGATTTAGTCACAAAAGAACAGTTGAAGCGTGCTTGAGCATGTGGTCTTGGGACGTGTATAATCGAACATGGCCATTTGACCCATTAAACTTGAGAGGCCATTTATCGTGTTAATCTCAACATGCCCTGAGATCGCTGTTAACCTTGATTCCAAAATGAAAGAAAATAGTACATCCCATGCGTCACAGAGCAAGAGTCGAAACCTATGATTCAGACCTACTTAGAAGTAGCGTTGCTGGGGGCAGTTCTTCCAAGCAACGAGACTACCATTCAACAAAAACCGGTCATGACCACCGACAGTTGCAATTTTCGGCTAGTCGAGACTAGGACCGAATGGAAAGGCTTGGCTCTTGCGAAAGTCAGTTCACCTGGTGATGTTATAGAAAAGGTCAGATAGGAGAAAAGTCAAATCAACTGGCCCGTTGACGAAGCCCCAGGGATGATGTTCTTCTATGGCTCTCAAAGGGTGTCTAAATCGGGCCCGGCACCCAATTGATTCTAAAATTGCTGAACCTAAGAATGACGGCTGAGAGGTTGGCTTTCGTCCGATGGAGTAACCTCAGATTGTGGGAAGTCTTGGCCGTTGTTGTCCCCATTTTTGTGCCGTGACAGTGCGGATGAAGGAACTCTAGACATGGCGCGGACTGGGATGGCCGAATACGAGAGACGGAAATAGAAGCCAGTACTCCAGCCTGAGGCGTTGACTTTCGACCGAAAAGGGCTTTATAAGCCGAGGAACATGACCGGGAGTGGGGCAATGCAACTAGGTGTATAGCCTAGGTTACTCAGCAATGATTGCAAAGGGTGCAGTTAACTTTTTTGGCGCAGTTCTCTGTGGGACACGATTCCGGATAAAAGTTGATTCATTCTCGGGTCGAGCGTGCAGTCTTTGTTGGTTTTGTTTTGAGTCTACGTCCCCTTTAGCTCGTACGCTTCCTTTGAGGCTGGCACGGAAATTAAGGGGGTCTAATTTGATGAGTTTGGGTCTGCGGTACTATGTTTGTATTGAATCTCGTGAGTGTCGGTCCTTTGGTTGTATAGGAGGTCAAGGCTTGATTCCGGAGGTAATCGGATCTCTGAACGCAATGCTGGTGAGCGGATCACCATTTGGCTTTGTGTTGTCTTTTCCCGATTTAAATGATCTCTGTGGAGTTTGCTCAGGGCAGCCATAGTGGTCCCTGAGGTTACCAAAACAGATTTGAATGACAACAAACAGTAATCGATTTACCTATTCTTAACCTCCTCACATCTGCATGTGGGCTGTCTCCGCAGAAAATTTGTGGTGGCCAATGGCCAGAAAGTTTGAAAATGAAACGACAGTTACTTTTCGCCCTACTTTTTCGCACCCGCCCCAGAAAATCATTTGCATTGACCTAAGTTTTTACGTAACGGGACATGAAAGTATGTCCCTATTCCCTGTGAACAGCTAACCGGACAGGAGTGAAAACAAGCTGCTCAAAAGAGGAAGGGAATTCTTCAGGGGCGAGTTTCTGCTCCACAAATTTGACATTTGAGGTGAACGGGACCAGAGGCGTGCTAAGCCTTTAGACGATGACCTTCGAGATTCATGCTTGTTAAGCGTGAGTACTCCGAGAGAGAATGGGCCAAATAGCCTTGCGGAACCTTGATCCAGTGTACCTCGGGATTCTACCGTGACTGCTCTCTCTGAGCGCGGCCCCAGGAGCGGAGAAGGCATGGCTGACGACCGAGGAATGCGCTATTTCTTATTGAAGTAGCCACTTTCAAGGATGGCCACGACAAAAGCAAATGTGGTGTTCAGTGCGCGGTCCTGCGAACGCAAGCGAGTGCTCGGTGATGGTCAATCACTCTTGAGATTTGTGCAGCCTAAGGCAAGGGGAAAGGTCCGCGCACTCGCTCAGCACGTATTCCGGGGAGCCCGGTAGGCTCATCGACCGGCGCACCTGTTGCCGCTCTTTAGCCACCCAAGGCTCTCTCCGTGTTGTGCTATAAAACCTGGTTGTAATATATAGTCGCTTTCGAAGGGTATGAAAGCAGGTTGGTATGGACCGAGTTCGAACGGTACAAAGCTGAAGCAGCATTCGGTAAGGGACCTGGCCTGTCGACCGGATTTGCACGAGACTCCAGCTGTGGCTGCTGAACGACCCGGCAGTTGAGAGCAGTCGTGATGAAATGGACCAAATGGTTTTATTGCTGCAAGAAGTGGCGCAGGAAAGATCAGTAAGCCTCAAAGGCACAAGGATGTCAGCGAATCAGATGAGATCACTAGCAAGAAAGTAGGAGAGATAGTGCGTGGCAAAGCCTAGAACAGCCTTAGAACCATTTACTTGGCCTAGTATATAAAGCATGTCTTTCGCGCCAGCCAGTGACATATCGCGCGATACACAGAACACTAATCTTGTTACAAAGGAAATTTCCTCATATCTACTTTTCAAACACTCTCTTTCTTCGCCTTGTGATACTCTCTATTCACCCTCCAAGAAGTTTTGTGGTGGTGCGTAGAGCGGTTGACGATACGGAGGACTTTGTTTTCCGTGATCCACACTCTATTACCGCAGGCGTCGCCCACCGTTAGAGTGCTTTCTGATTTCTCTGAGCGAGGCCTTGATCGAGAAACTACTCAGCGGGAGCTTGGAAGAAAGGAATACGGGCACACAGCCGGGGACATAAATTTGCCACTCGGCGATACAAACCTTACGTATCACCAAGAGATTGGAATTAGACAACCCTAACGGAGAAAAATTAGTATCGGGCAAAAAAAAAAAGGAAGCCAAAAAGTGTCAAAAGAGAGGAAAACAAGATCAAAGAAAGAGAAGTATTACCATAAACATACACATAATGTATTGTCAAGACAGCTAAAACTATGAGCAAAGGCGAACCACACGATCGCAGAAAGTTATTTCAAAGACCTTGCGAAAGACGATTTAGTTTATCAATTAAATGATGAAAAGTAATTATCAATATATTCACATCAAACTCAAAGTTTCTCTTCTTGCAGATGGTTGTTTTACATTATTATACCTCTGCTTTTTGTGCTTTCTTTGCAATCTTTCTGTTTTGTCTCTTTTTTTCTTCTTTTGCCATTTTTTGCTCTTACGGGCGCTTTTTTTTTTCGTTGTTTGCTCTCCTATCTAATAGCTTCTTAAACTTTTTGCGACGCCTAAATGAAGTCGGCACCTTTCCGGGTTTTCGGCGAGGTTAATACCCGAGCTCACTTAAACCTCCGAAACTACGTGAGGCTTGATTTCCATCTTTTTGGGATACGTAGGTGTAACGGGGAGCAAATATCCGGCACCACCGAGCCTCCAAGGGGTTAAAAGTATAACAAGTCCATGTCAATGGTTTTTGATATCCCTGAAAGTCATCTGAATCCAGGAGAATGGCTTGCTGTTCTAGTCTTGCAAGCTCTTTTTGATGATGTCGATCTTCTTTTGATCTGACTTTCCGTGGCCTCGTGTTCGAGAGGCCTGCTTCAAAAAATCCGGAATCGGAACAGGCCTACATCATAGACTTGACCGTTAGAACCTTTCTGAATTCAAGTTTTCAAGTTTGGAAGGCAAAAGGGGTTGAGTCTCGAGGCTGAGAGCGATCCTAGGTCTGCACAATCTCAAAGAGTGATTCCACACAGTCTTCGCGAGGAACCGCGCAAAACATTTTGTTTTGAAAGTTTTTAAGAAGCGATCCAGGTCGCTCGCGCTGAAGACAGTTGTAGAACCAATTTCTGGATCAAGCCAGGATCCTTCTCCAGTACTCACGCTACAAAGCATGATTCCTATTCGTTAAAGGCTTTAGCCACTTAAAGAAATTTTAATTTTCACAAAGAAATTTCTTTGATTTCATAAAGAAATTTCAAAATTTCTATGTGATAATACCAGAGAAATTTGAGTTTGAGTCAAAATTTCTCTGAATCAAGTGAAATTTTTCTGAGTCGAATTTTTTTTATGAAAATGTTAAAGAATCTTAACTAATAAAAAAAATATCTTAGACCTTTCTTACTATACAAAGTTAAAGAGGGATATTTCCCTATTTTAAAAAAAAAAAAAAAAACTAGAAAATGATTCAGAATTCTCGATGAATAGCCAAAATTCATATATGTTATGGGCTCACAAAAACAAATTTGTACCCATAGATCGACCCTTCCGGTGGGTAGAAAGTTCTGTTTGTACAATCCCGACTCATGTTTAAACCCATGACACCTTGGCTCATGTTTCTTAAAATTAATTGGTGATAGAAAGTGCTTCATTTAAATTTTTTATGGCATAGGATTGGGTGTTACATGGATGGTGGCAGAGCTAGAATTTTGGCTTAAAGAGAACACTATTGAGTTAAAATATTAACAAAAATTACAATTAAATTTAACTTACTTTTTATTTGATGGTAGGAATAAAAGTCACTCTAATACAAATGTTATACTTAAATATAAGCTCGATTTAATCGATCTTAATCAATTTTTGTTTTTAATTTGATTTTATATATGATGATCACATAGTTTGAAAAATAATCATATGCATTATAAAATATGAAAACAAAATTATATTGCACGCACAAAAGAGATGTAAATAGGGGGAAAAAAAAGAAATGAGAGAGAAGGTGAATAAATAATACAAAGGCATTGCTATATATCACTTCTTCTTCTTTTTACAGTTTTGAATCATTGAATTACATAGTAATATATTTGTTAGCACCATAAATCTGCAATTTTTATTATTATTTATTATTTATATAATTGCAGGACACGTGGCATCCTCTTATTCATTTGGAAGTTAAAAGAAGTTATAGAGATAATGGAGAATATGAAGGACAAAGTGGATGAGTGGGAGGACAAAGTGGATGAGTGGAATGACACATGGCAAGACAAGAATGAAGATGGAAGAAATGGGTAGTTACTAAGTAGTTATTGTTGTATTTTTTCTTCTATAAATAGCCATTAATGGCTACATTGTAAAGGATCCAGAATTCATAATCAAAGACACTTGATTTCAATATTTCTTGTTATTTTCCTTATCTTAGGAGTAGTTTAACATAGATTTATATTTCGAAGCATTTATTTTCAGTATTTCTATTTCGAAGCATTTTATGTACTTTCTTTTCGAAGCATAGGAGTAGAGGTAAGTATTTATTACTTTGATTGTTCACTCAATCATCTTTCTCCGTCCCTTTTTCTTCTTTTACTTTTTCTTTTCGCTACACTTGGCAAATTTGAAGTCCTCTTCGTTGAGGCAAAAGAACCGTCAACACAATCGCTTGATAATTGGCTTGAATTTAATCTATAAGGATTTTTCAATCCTTGCTGGCACGCTCACATTTATGATATTTTCCTTCGTAGGAAAAATAAGCCAACAGTAGTATTTTGTCTTATTAACTTATACAATCCATTTTATCTTTCTGTGATTATTTAGCTCTAAAATGTTAACCAAACCATGGCTAAAAGTTAACTTTTTAATTTTTTAATTTTCTTTGAATCATATTGTACGGGGAGCAAATATTCCGGCAAGCCCGTATTCCTTTCTTCCGAGCTCCGTCGATGTCCGATCACCTGCGAGCAAGTAATGGTGAGCTACCCGGCGGTGTGTGGCCGGAAAAACCCTCCGACGGTCAAGTTAGCACACACCTTAGAGGGAATAGAGAGAAGGGAGAGAGTGTTTTAGTGTAAGGATTTTCTTACAGAGATGTTCGTGTGTTGCGTATGGGGGGCGCAGACATGCTTATATACCTTCTGAGCCCCATATCCACTCCCTGTCATCTCCTGACACGTGGCTCTGCTATCCCATCTGTCAGCATAAACCATGCCATTCATCACCTGCTCTCAACTGCCTGTCAGCACAGCTGGAGCTCGGCAGCCGAGCTGCCCTTCCTCGGTCATACCATGCTTCATACCTCAAGCGCCTAACCGGATAGACACACGGAGGACCGGGCTAAGCGGCATCCCGGCCGAGCCTAGCCCGGATACTTCGATCGGCCTTCCTGCCGACCATACAGTCTCCTCGGCTGACCATGCCTTTCCGGGCACCGGCCACTCAACTTCTTCGGTTGTCAATGCCTTCCTGGGCGCCGGTCACTCGGTCAATCCGGCTTTGGCCATCCTCGGACCGGGCACCCTGGTCCGACCGAGCACTGCCTTACCGAGCAGTTTCTGTCCGGTCCGGGGTGACACTCAGCCCGTACTCTGCCCGGCCCAAATTCTGGCAGCCCACTTTGGGTAAAAAGTCGATCGTCTCGGACCCATGCACCGTTGGGCCCTCAACTTGCTCGGTCGATATCTCGGCCCAACTCCAGATCATAAATTACCCTCTCAGTACTGCTAAGGAATATTTTTGGACTTTATCGGCCTATTATGGTGCATGTGATGTGTGAGATCCTGGCATATTAGAAATAGCTCAATGGAGTTTGTTTGGTTTAATATTCTTTTAATATTTTGCGCTTCCGATAAGGCCCCATATGCTATATATACCAGGTTATATGTCTGTTTTTGAATGGGTCATGCCCGAACTTTTAGGGGCAAGTTTGGGGTGTGACATTCACTATATTTCAAGTGAACGGTATCAATTTTCAGTGTTGGGTTCATGGTCCATACCCAATCACCATTAACGACTTCAGCCGCACACATTTTTCATGTGTCGACCTGTACCGAAATTATTGTTAAATACTTCCTTTAAGGCCTATTCCTGAAGGCTTTTCTTAACACACCTTATCAACGACTTTTTGCTGATCAAGCAGACAACATCATCCAGTCAACATGTTGCATATTGTGGACTTTACATCTCATGCTAACCATGATGTACGTACCTTGTCAATTCTTTTACCTTATTACCTGACCAAACACATGTTTCCATGCAAGATAGAGTCGCAAAACATCAATTATCTAGGTGTCCCCAAAGTCACCCAACTATGCTCTTATATAAGTAACTAAACTACCTAGCTCGGCATTTTTCAAACCCATATTAGCTACATGTTTTCTGAATTTTTCTAGAAACAACCCTTTGGTCATAAGGTCGGTCACTATCTTTTTTGAGGATATATAGTTGACTTTAATTTCTCTCGTCTCTACTACATCTTGAATATAGTGATAATTTACATCAATATGCTTTCCCTTAGAGCTATTCCCTCCACTCTTTATTAATGAAATGGCGGACTGATTGTCACAAAACATATTGACTGGTCTGGCAGGTATACCTAATTGTAAACTACCAACAAATCGTTTTATCCTGACTGCATTACTCATGGTTGTGCTGCAAGCTATGTATTCAGCTTCCATAGTGCATTTTGCAACACAACTCTGAATCTTACTTAACCAAGAAACTCTTGTTCTACCAAACAAGAACACATGACCACTAGTAGATTTTCTATCATCTACATCTCCTGCAAAATCCGCGTCAGTGTATCCTTTTATGTCTAGATCACACATACCAAAACATAATTTCAAATTCTTAGTGCCTTTTAAATATCTGAATATTCTTTTGACTACTTGCCAATGTTGCTTCCCTGGATTGGTTTGAAATCTACTTACTAATCCGACTACATGACAGATGTCAGGTCTTGTACTTGTCATAGCATACATTAGGCTATCTACTACCTGAGCATATAGGACATCTTTCATTTTCTCAATGTCAAATTTAGTTTGAGGACTCATATTTTTACTAAGATTTTGTCCTTTGTAAACAGGTGTGCTTAAAGAATTATAGTTATCAATATTTTGAGCACCTTGTCTAGATATTTCTCTTGATCTAGATATAATAATTTTGAATTTATATCTCTTGAAATTCTAATTCCTAGAACATAGGTTGCAAGACCCATGTCTTTCATTTCGAATCTAGATGCCAAGAAAGTTTTGGTTTTTATAATCATATTTGGATAATTTCCTGCTAACAATATGTCATCCACGTATAAAGACAATATTGCTAACTTGTCATCATTTTTCCAAATATAAACACAGTGATCTAATGGACTCATAACATAGTCTATTTCTAAAATGGCTTGGTAGAATTTCAAGTACTATTTTCTTGAAGATTGTTTGAGTCCATACAGGGATTTCTTCAACTTGTAAACTTTATCCTCGTTGCCTTGGATCTAGAAACCATCAGGTTGCATCATATAAATTTTCTCTTTTAATTCTCCATTGAGAAAAGTTGTTTTAACATCAAACTAATGCAATTCTAGATCTAACCTGGCTACGACTGCCATTAGAATCCTTATTGAGGCAAATTTTGCAACAGGAGAATATGCATCGACGAAGGCTATTCCAGGTTATTGAGTGAATTCCTTGGCTACTAACCTGGCTTTGTATTTCTCTAAACTCCCATCTACTTTGAATTTCTTTCTAAGAACCCACTTGTAACCAATGGCTTTTCTTTCATTTGGGAGATCAGTTAATTCCCAATATCATTTTTCTTGATCAAGTCAAGTTCTTCATTCATTGCCTCAAGCCATTGTGTAGCGTCACTGCTACTCATTGCTTCATTATAACTAGTTGGATCATCTACTAAGTTATTAAGTTCTTCAACTTGAAAAAGATAATGATCTTTCAAAAATGTAGATGGACGTCTTGCTCTCTTATTCCCACTTATCTCAGGATTCGAACTAGGTAACACAACATCATGTAGTTGTCTTTTCCTCCCAATATTCGGTGGTTCTGGGAGAACTGGTGGTGCTGGGGACAAAAAAAAAGAAGAGAAGAATCCTGAGATACTTCGGAAAGAAATTCAATTTGTTCAATAACAAGGTCTATGGATTCAAGAAAAATAGCATCTCTACTTTCTATTAATCCATGTTTAGGATGGTAAAAATGATAACCACTCCCATTTTCAACATAGCCAATAAACTTGCATTCCCAAGTTTTACTTTCCAATTTATCCCTTAAAGGTTTGGGAATAAGTACATGTAATTTACATCCCTAAATTTTGAGATGTTGAGCATTAGGTTTAGACTTTGGCTAGTACCAGCATTCATAAGGAGTTAGAGTTTTGGCTTTTGTTTCAACTTTATTTAATATGTACGCAGCGGTAGACAAAGCTTCCTCTAAAAAATGAATAGGAAGATCAGCATGAGCCATCATAGACCTTGTCATTTCCAATAGAGTATGATTTTGTCTTTCTGCAATCCCATTTTGTTGTGGTGTGTATGGCATTGTAAACAAATATTTTATGCCATTGTTCTTGCAGAAAGAATCCATAGCTTCATATTCGCTACCTCTATCATTATTCAAGTTTTTAATGGACCGACCAAATTGCTTTTTTACCTCTAATTTATATTCCTTAAACTTTTCAATTGCCTCTGATTTATGTTTAAGAATGTAGATATGTCCATATCTTGAATAATCATAAGTGAAAGTAACAAAGTATTCTATGCCTCAATAAGTTTTAGTTTTTAAAGGGCCACAAATGTCTGAATGAATTACTTTAAGTAATTCCGATGATTTCCAATGTTTTAAAAATGGCTTACTAGTCATTTTTCCTTTGATACATGGTTCACATATATCAAAATCATCGGAACACACTTTAGGCAATAGACCATTTTTAAACATTCAAGACATTTTATTTTTATTAATGTGACCTAATCTTAGATGTCATAAATAAGAACTATTGCTAGTAGAAACAGACAAATAATCAGAAATACATACTTTATTATTATCAATACGAAGAGAGTACATGTCATTCACTCTTACGCCTTTCACTAATACATTTCCTTTCTTAATCAACATTGTGTTAAACCTAAAATTAATCTCAAAACCCTTTCGGGTTAATACTGGAATTGAAATTAAATTTCAGCGAATGATGGGTACATAAAGCACATCATGAAACACAATGGAAGTTTCATTAATAGAGAATTGACAGTTGCTGATGCCCAACACATCACTATAGGAGTTGTTATCCATGTAGATTCTGTGTTCACCAATCTCCTTTTCAATAAATCCCACGAACATGTCTTTGTTTTGCACGATATGCCTAGTTGCAGCAGAATCAATCCACCATGAATTTGATGAAGGTTCATGCACCATTGCTTCAGAAAATGTCATTGCAATGGGATTATGATCCTTTTTATGCATGTTTTGAGGAAAAGTGGCTTTGATATGACCTTTTTGACTGCAATTGTAACATGGGCCAGCCTAATTCTTGTGATGTTGTTGTTTTTACCATCCTTGTTGCTTTTTCCATTCTTTATGGAACCCCTTTTTCTTTTTTTTCTTAAAAGAAGTAGTCTTTTTCTTGTTAAATGGTGTGTGGGAATTATTCTGTGGTTGTGGTGAAGATTGTGCAATCAACAAGTTAGAAGACAAACCTTGTTTATGCCTTCGCTTCATTCTTTCTTCTTCCAAAACTAAGAGTACAAGCAATGTTAGTACAAGCAATGTTACCATTGAAATCTCTCGTCCTCTATGAGTTAAAGATGTGACAACATGATCCCAAGACAATGAAAAACTATTAAGTATGGTAGCTACTTGCATCTTGTCCAACAAAAGATGATCAGTGTTGGATAATTCTTTAGCAATTAATTCAATTTGATTAACATGATCACCAATACTATCATTATCACTCATACGAGTGTTATTATATTTGTCTAAGAGCAATTGAATTTGAGTGTCCGATCGAACTCCATACTTACTTTCTAGTGCTTGCATTAATTGTTTTGCAGTTTCATGTTCTTCAAATAATGGAATTATGTTGTCTTTCGTATTATGTAACATTGTTGCCTTTGCCATTACATCATCCTCCATCCATTTGTTTTGAAACTAATTAGAATCATCATCTGATTTGTAAGTGGATAAAGTGTGCAATGTTTTTTAATGTGTAAGAAGATAAGAAATGTGGTATCTCCATGCACGGGAATTATTTTCATTAAGCATTTCAATTCTTGAAGAATCAATAACACTTTTAATAGCCATACTAAAAAATAGATATGTTACAATAAAAATACAAATGTGGATATTACAAACAAAATAAACAAATAAGCAAATTAAATATAACAAGAGTTAATAAAGATAAGCTTTATAGTTGTTGAGTTGGCCCCTGTGATAAGTAAAATTCGATGTGGAGGAGTATAATGGTCTTTTTTTTTTTTTTTGATCAGCAAAAGAAATATTTATTGATGAAAGCATACAAAAGTGATACAATGCATCAATAAAGAGGAGCTTGGAGCTAACACGATGCTCTAAGCGCCAGTTGGTGAGGAACCAACAAACCAGAAAAACAAAAAAAAAAGAATACATAAAAACCAATAGACAACACCAGATGGAATAATGCAGCAAAGTGTAGACACCCCATTTTTGACCGTCCTCAAGACTTGGACGTCACCATTGGAACACTTGGTGATTACCCTTGTTTGTGTTCGTTTGGAGTCCCCGGAGGTCTCGGCTACGCGCCTTGCCTCAGGATCTCCGAACTCAACCGTTTAGTGTCTGGTTTTGCACCAAACACTTGTGTTTTGCCTTGGAGGGGCAGGGAATGCCTTGTAAGGCATCCCCACACATCACTGGCCATGGCCACAGGCCACCGGCTGTGTTTTATTGCCGTCGGCAATCTATTTTGCCGGTCAGCACTATTTATTGCCGGTCGGCACTAAATTTTGTCAAAATGGCAATTTTGAGTAGCCGACCACTGTTCATCTACTTTATGTAGATATTTTGTGCCAGCTGACCGGCAAAATAGATTGGTGCCAGCTATCACAGCTGGCACAAAATATCTACATAAAGTAGATGAACAGTGGTGTGGAGGGATTTCCCTCTAAGCAAGCTTGTTGTGTAAGCTTTGCAAGAGGGACTTCTTTCCCTCTAAGCAAGCTTATTGTATAAGCTTTGCAAGGGGGACCTCTATAAGAGGAGAGCTCTTCTCCTTGTTCTTGGTTAGAAAGTTTGAAGGCAAAACCAGAGCTTACACATATAGATACACCCTCTTTCTATATTTCCCTCTCTCTCCTCCCATGTGTGTGTTTCTTGGCCTAAAAGTGTGATTTTACCTTACTTTTGCACTAATACACACACTATTACACCTTGCTCCGAGATTGAGGACTTTGAGGGTTGATTCTTGAGTTTTTGGGCTATTTTTGATCAAAAGAAGGAGGCTGCCTTGGCTGTTCTTGAAGCTGTGATTTGGTCGACGAAGATGGTTTTGAATGCTTAATGAAATTGACACTAGACTACTTGACTGAATTGGAATACCTCATCAATACAACAGATGGGGTTCCCCAGAGTGCTTTTCCTGTGAGTGTCTGTATCTTCGTAATCTATATAATTTCAAAGGGATTACTAGCCATGAATGTCATGAATACCGACTACCGAACACGGCTTTCCGTGCATTGAAAGAGTTGGTACTATATTTCTTGCCTGAATTGACAAATATGTGGAAGGGTCCCACCCAACTTGTATGGCTCGGCAACCTGACGTCTGTAGATGTGTTCTGGTGTCATAAACTACAAACTACGTTCTCACTTTCCATAGCTAGAGATCTAAGGAAACTGCAGGACGTTCGGATAACTCACTGTGGCATGATGAAAGCAATTGTTTCAAGTGAAAAATGATTTATATTTACGAAAATTATAAAAATTATATAATTAATTATTATAAATTATTATTATATATAAAAATTATATTATTTCAATGCTTGAGTGTTGTGGGTGTGGCCATTGGTGTGTGTGTCATTGTGTGGGTTGGCTTTGGTTGGTAGTAGAAACGAAAAAAAAAATTTTAAAAAAAAAAAAAAAAAAAAAAAATCTCATCTTCAGTAATAATAGTTACAACTCATCTTCTAAAACTTGTATTTTTTTTTTTATTAGTAAAAAAAATCTTTATTGATAGAAGCATACAAAAGTGATACAATGCATCAATAAAGAGGAGTTTGGAGCTAACACGAAGCTCTAAGCGCCAGTTGGTGAGGAACCAACAAACCAGAAAAACAAAAAGAAAAGAATACATAAAAACCAGCAGACAACACCAGATGGAATAATGCAGCAAAGACACAAACACCACAATCAGCCCAAATCTCCAACACAAAACTGCAAAGCATTCAGACTAATCTGGCACAGACCATGAGCATAGCATTCATCAAGAACACAGCATTCACACAAACCAGCAGCACAGCACCAGCTCCCATATCAAAGCATTCAGACTAAGCTGGCACAGTCTCAGACCAGCAGCACAGCACCAGTAAGACAGCAACATAGAGTTGAACACCTAGATACAGAACACACAAACACAAAACATCCCCCAAAATTGACCCAGTCCAAACATCACAATAAGGAGAAAAAACCCAAGCAACCAGAGCACCCCAACACAGCAGCATCCAAACCAGTACAACAAAGCAGGAACTACCCAATTAATCACCCCCAAGATTATACTAATCAAACCACAAATTATTTCCTAAGGCTAATCAGCAAGACCAGTACAACAGACAACCAGCATGCTGATTTGCAAAGAATCACTGTGCAAACAATCAATGACACCTCCTCAGCTTTACACACCAAAACCTAATGTGTTGATACCCTATTGAGCTGCAAAAAGACACCAAAATTCCATTTCTATATAGCCTTCCAAATCTATAAGCCACCAGTGCAATCTGCTGCAGAAACTCCTAAGCCAAGCACCTTCTAATCTGTTGCAAATTATGCACCAGATCATGGACAGTGTAGTTCAAAGCTGGGACATAGGACTTAACCCACAAGGCAATTCGTACCTCAATGGATTCACACAGAGCTACGAAATTAGGCTCCACTCCATTGAACACAAAGTCATTCCTCTGTTTCCATATGGACTAAAAAATAGCATATGGTATTACACTCCATAACTTCTTTTCAAGTTGCCTCATTCTCCAACCAGACCACCATTGAAGAGCACTTTGAACAGAACCCGATGAAGCCCATTGCAGCCCTCATCCTCTGACAAAATAAGACCATATCAGCCACACACAAGGGCAGTGAAGTAACACATGGTTAATAGTTTCCTCCACTTCTTTGCAGAAAACACAGCGAACATCAACATTGGCATTTAAGATACCAATCCTGCGCAAATAACTAGCAGGTTTGATTCTTCTCCTCCAAACCACCCAACCAAAGAATTGTGCTCTTGGTGGAGCAGTGGCCTTCCACAAAAAAACTAGAGATCAAACTATTAGACCCAAAGCCCAATTCAAACCACTGATAGACAAATGAGACACTGAAGCAACCAGATGTATTAGCATTCCAAGTCAGACAGTCAGCAACATTAGCTCTGAGCAAAGGGGGACTACTAAGATGCACTAGCAATCTACTCAATTCTTCTTCCTCCCAAGCAAAGAGGGGCCTCCTAAAATTAAACACCCAATTCCCAAATACATCTCTATTGCTGTGAAACATGAATACAGACTCTTCTTTATCAACTGATAGAGAATATAGTCTAGGAAACTTATCTTTAAGACATACACCCTCTGCCCAACAATCAGACCAAAATCTAATTCTTCTACCATCCCCAATCTTGACCACAGCGTTGCTCCTAAAAAATTGCGTAAGATCTACCCTAGAAGCCACAATTTAAATAATGTCAGCCAAATCTTGGAGAAGCTGCTAGCCCTCTCAGTAGAAGGAAACCATGCACATCCTGACTCCCTGTACTTACCACATATAACATCCTTCCAGAGAGAGTTCTCTTCAGTACCAAACCTCCACCACCACTTCATTAAAAGGCATACATTCATAATTCTAATTCTCTTAACACCCAACCCTCCTATGTTTTTACTTTTAGAAACATCCTCCCATTTCACCAAGTGCACTTTCCTCCTCGGATCTGAGCCACCCCAAAGAAAAGCAGACTGAATACTTTTCATCTTTTTTGCTACCATCTCAGGCATCTTAAAGATTGAGAGATAAAAAATACGTAAACTGGCAAGAACAAACTTAATCAAGGTCAGCCGACCTGCAAATGATAGATATCTTCTCTTCCAAGAAGCAAGTCTTTGCTTACACTTATCAATCACTGGCAGCCAAGTTCTACTACTTCTTGGGCTGGCCCCTAATGGCAGCCCCAAGTATTTGATGGACAATTTCTGGAATTTACAATTCAACCAACTTGCAAAATCCTAACCCAGCTCATCTAGAATCCCCACCCCACAGACCACACTTTTATTGAAGTTAATTCTAAGGCATGACAAGACTTCAAAGCACCTGAGGATTCGTTTTATATTAACTATTTCCCCCCAATCAGCTTCATAAAACAAAATGGTATCATCCGCAAATTGTAGATGAGTTATCCGAAGACCACTAGGCCCAATAGACGCCCCTCTAATCTGGCCCAAATTTTTAGCTTTACCCAATAAGATATTAAGTGCTTCAGCCACAATGATGAACAGGAAAGGTGACAGTGGTTCTCCCTGTCGAAGTCCCCTCTGAGGAAAAAATTCAGGAGTTGCAGACCCATTAACCAACACTGAAGTTCTTACAGAAGCAACACATTCCTTTATCCAACTTACCCACTTAGGATCGAAACCAAAATTAAATAACATAGAAAACAAAAATTCTCAATTGACCGAATCATAAGCTTTATGAAAGTCCAGTTTAAGCATAACTCCACTTCCTCTAGCTTCTTCCACCCATCTACTACCTTATTGGCAATAAGTATGCCATCTAAAATGTTTCTGCCCCTCAAAAATGCTGATTGAGTTTCACTTATGATCCTAGGCAACACCTGTTTTAACCTATTTGACAGTACCATGGCCATTATCTTGTATATGGAGCCCACTAAGCAAATGGGGGCCATTAGCCTTGTTTCCCTCACAAGATTTAATAACACTTAAGATTTCCTCCTCAGAAAATTCCGCTTCCAAAAATCCTGAATCATGGGCTTCCCCAATTGACTTAAAGGGGCCATCTAAGGTGGGCCTAACCCTCCAAGACTCTTCAAACATATTGGTAAAGTATTTCAAGACTTCAGCTTTAATAGCTAGTGGCTCTTCTACAGTATTTCCAATCACCAAAATAGAGCATAAGGCATTCCTATTACTTCTACATCTGGCCATAACATGGAAAAAAAAGGTATTTCGATCACCTAATAATGCCCATTTAAGTCTCGATTTTTGAAACCACATCCTCTCCAACGTTTTACTTAGTTGCCAAGCATCACCTTTCAGTTCTCTCTTCCTAGCTAATTCATTTGCAGATAAAACCCTTACTTCGGCAACTATATCAAGGGCATGAACTTCCTCCTCTGTAGCTTGAGCTTGCTCTGCACATTTCCAAACACCTCCTTATTTCACCTCTTCAAAGCTGATTTTAACCCTTTGAATTTGACTAAACATCTGAATCCAGCCCAACCCATCACATTTAGAGCAGTCCAAGTTTGTTCCACAAATGACAAGAATTTTGGATGCAAAAACCCAACACTTATGAACCTAAATGGTCTAGGACCCCAATCCCTCTCATCCTCCGTCAAAACAATAGGGCAATGGTCAGAGACCAGTCTAGGTAAACCCCAAAGCTTAAAATTGAATGTCTGCAACCATTCTGGATTTAATAAAAATCTGTCAAGTCTGCTCCATCTATCATCCTCTTGTGAATGACACTAAGTAAACTTCCTTCCACACATAGGTAGATCAAAGACCTCTAGTTGCTCTATCATTTCATTGAACTCCCTCATCCCCTTATCCCTCTTAGAACAACCTTTTCTTTCAACAATGCTTTTAATTTCATTAAAATCACCCCCCAAGCACCATGGGTCCAAGAATTGTGATTTAAGATTCACAAGAATATCCCACACCCTTTTTCTTCCTATATGATCATTTGGCCCATAAACATTAACAATTACATAGTTAAAAAAAAAAAAAGATCGAACCTGCCAGGAGGATAAAATTGCGATTGCAACAACAGTTCTTGAGCTGAAAAACTTCAGGATTCCAGATACAGAGAAGCCCACCAACAGACCCTATTGAATCAACTGACACATACTCCATTTTTTCCCCATCCCAAATAGTTTGCACCAACTTTGAATTAACTACCTCTTTTTTGGTCTCTTGCAAGAGTACCATATCTATCTTCCTCTCCTTAAGCACCTGCTTGACTTTCCTACATTTACCAGTCCTACCTAACCCCCTAACATTCCATGATAACAGCTTCATTTAACAAAATAGCACTCCTGAGTCTCCTAGAAGAAGTCAATTAACTGACTACTCCCTTTCCCTCTTTGTGTACCTTGTCCATATCCATGGACTCCAATTCTATAAGCTTGCTCACGACCTCCTCCTCTTTGCCTTCACATTTGAGCTCGAGTACTCGCCCCATCTGTAAGGTTGCTTCAGCCTCATTGAGTAGCAATCTACCACGACTGGAATCACTTTCCATAAACAGCGAAATAGTAGCCACTGCAGACCTAAGAATTGCTCCTTTCTTGACTTATGCTGATGGACCAATTCGGTTATGAAGCTCGAGACCCCCTTTCTTATTCCAGACTCTCTTTCTCATACCTTTACTCTTCTGTTCATGTAGGTTTTTTTAACCTAAGATGAAAGTTTTGAACACTCCCCAGACTTACCCAAACCCATTCCACTGACTGTCTCAATTTGTAATTGGTGCTGGGCCGAAACCCCACAAATGGGCTGAAAATTATTCTCAACATTAGTTGGACTTTCTGAACATCTAGAATCACCAAGGCCTTGGGCCTGATTACAAATATTCCCCCCATGTTGGGCTTGGGCTTTGCCCAACACCACCTCAAGATTTAAACCAGCCCCCTTACAAACAGAACCACTCAAACTTCTAATGAAACCTGGCGTGCATAATACATCATTGACATTTGCATAACCTCCACTCACACCTTGCCTCGAGCCCACCAAATTGACTTCAAGGCTGACATTACATGCTCCACATGTCACCTCCAACATACTAATTGTCTCTTCCACCACAGAAACACTCTGCCCACTGTTTATCTTTCCATCATCCTCTGACATAGTACGCTCCCCTACTGCCACAGAAACTCTCTGATCACTAACTCCTACCTTGGCAGCCTCATCGTCCCCCTGCACCATCAGCAAGTTGCCCAGAACTGAATCGAAAACCTCATCATCGGCCTCATTGTTTGAACTATAATTGATTCCATATAGGATGTAGCTATCCTTACCTTACCATATTGCAAGTTTTTTAACTTAAAAGTGTCATCATCTAACTCAATAACCTGCCCCCACTGCCTCCCTATACTGTTGAAAGTGTTGAAGCTCCATAAGTTAGGAGGCACCCCATAATAGCTTATCCACACAATTCTTTCTTGATCCAAGAGCATGCCTTGTTTCCAAACTTTTACTGAGTCACTCCAATCCTTAATCCAACCTTCCATTTTATTAATTTCCTGTTGCATCATCTTTACTGAGTTAAAGGAGAGTATCACATCTCTGTCCCCACCTATTGTAAATTTAACCTCCCCCAAACCCCTGATCAACAACTCCTTCTTAAAATCAACTACAGAGCAAGAGGCCTTCAACCTGACTATTACACTCTCATATAACCAGCCATTTCCTTCTCCAAGAGCCCTGACAGTTACGGTTGGTTTTGATATGGACCCACCTTCTCGGAGAACCTGCGCATAAGACATATTCCCTCTATATGACCCTGGGATGGCAATAGACTAACCTCTCCCATCTCTACCAACATTTGGATGTGCTAACTTATGCTTCACAACCTCCTCCTTCCCAAACTAGGCCATCTTGACCTTTAGAGCTTTATCATCACACCACATCTCATCTGTTTTTTGAAGCGCCATAGTTGTTGCCACTAAACAGTCATACTGAACAAAACCAAACCTGGTACGAGACATTTTTCTTCTCTTAAAGGGAATGAAAACATCCCTTACAACACCAAAATTTGAGTATAGAGAATGTAACCTCCTCGGATCCATCGAGTCGGGGATGTCATCCACGAAGATGGTTTGGACAGCAGACTGAACCCTCCTGCCCTCTGAGCCTTGCCTTCCATGTCTACGAACCACTGGTCGCCAACCCCCTAACTCTCTCTCCCTTCTCTTCTCCATGTATTGATGATGATGTTGATGAAGATGTTGTTGTTGATGTAATGATATGTTGATGAAGATGTTGATTGATGATGATGATGTGTTGATGATGATAATGGTCTTCTTACCGGGTAAAAAGAATGATGAAAACCCAATGGTCTATTGAACCCAATACTCTGCTTATGAGGCTTGCGAAAATAGTTACCAGTCCAAGAAACACAACAGTGCTTATTAGAAAAAATTCCGTTGGATGTTTTTCTAGGTAACACCCTTGGATAGCCTCATTCTCTAATCATTTCTTCCAAAATTTTAGTACTATTATCCAAGGAAAAATTCTTAGAAGAATTTTGGAGGTTTTGGCTTTTGAATGACTGAAAACGGCTTTGATATGTGCGAGAACGGACCAAAAAACCGTTTGGATCAGGCTGCTGCCGGTTCAAGAGCTGAGCTAAACCGGTTTGGGCCAGCTGGAGCTAAACCGACTTGACACGCGGGTCAAGGTGTGGGTCAGCGTGTTGGGCAAACCGCGTCTTTGGGTTGCTGGGCCGCCCCTGGTTTGCTTTGGGCTGCGCTTGGAAATTTGGCCCAATTAAATTCTTTTTAATCCTTAGGCCCAAAGCAATACACTTCCTTGTTGTAATTCTAATTTTTGGGCCTTTTCTTTTTATTTTTGAATTTGACCCAATGGATGGAATTTTCAAAATAGAGGCACAATCTGCAACGGCATTCTTGCACAGGTCGTTTTCTCCGGTGATGGGGGTCGAAGACCACAAACTAAAATTTGAATTTTGTGGATCGAACTTTTACCATTTTTCACAACGAATTTCACTGTTGTGATCAAAATTTTAAGACGAACAAGATGATGCTAAAGTAGTGACGCCAATTGAACCAAAAATTATTTTATAAAATTACTTCCATCAGTATAATTCGGCCTTACTTTCGGCAAGGTTCGGAACAATAGCACCACCAACTGTTATTTTCTTTGGATATTTTTCTGGAAATACAACACGTTGGTGATGATTAAATAAGCAAACAGAATCAACCAATATCGAAGATTGACGGTCAGTAACTCTCTTAATTTTTGGTAGAATTCTTTCAAAAAAATTTTGTTCTTCCAAGCTGTAATTCGTCATCTGCGTTTATGTATAAATTTGCTCTGATACCACTGTAAGATAAACTTAACAATTGCAATGGATTGGAGTTCCTATGAGGGTGTTTATCATGCAAGAATATACAAACCATAAGAGAAAAATAAACAGACAATTCAAGTGAAATGAACCCACGTTCTGTCCATATATTTATAGCATATATGGTGGCTTTTGATCAATGGTTACAACCATTGAAATTGAATCATCAAACTCAATGGTTAACATGTTTCCAAACATTGTGACTCTTCATTCGAAATTCAAACTTCCAATTGCTTCTTCCTGCCGAAAGGTATGCATCACCATATAAACTTTGATTCAGTGTGAGAGGGTCCACCATATTATGGCGTGATCACCTCTCATACCTTCAGTTCAAACCTCAGATTGGTCTTGAAGTCTTGTGCAAGCCATTAATAACAAAGCTCAAAGAGAAACAGATATGGAAGTATACAGATGTAGTGAGCACTAATATATATTCATGTATGTGCATGTGTTTATTTTATAGCAACAAAGATTTGGTTGTATGATTATGCTTCGAGTCATGATGGTACTGAAAAATCTCCATCCTCGTTTCTCTCTCTCTCTCTCTCTCTCTCTCTCTCTCTCTCTCTCTCTCTCTCTCTCACCTTCACTGTGTTTCATGTTATATTTCATTTACATTTATATTCATATATATATATATTATGATATCTTTGAATTTGAAACCCTAATTTCTTGATCAAGGTTGAAATCATAAAAAAATGAATTTGTAATGTTTTTGTTTGATTTTCTTTTGTCTGATCTGCTTTTAGTCTCTGGTCAATCGAGATCCGTCGTTGGCCATAAGATCTAGATCCAAAACTAACCCTATCTGATCTAGATTATCACAGATCAGAGGACTTCTGTTCTCTTCTTTTTTATTTTCTTTTTCTTTCGTAGTTGTTGATTTGGTGTTGTTGATTGATCTGGTTGTGGTGGTGGTCGTGGTTATGGTCGTGATGATGATAATGATGATCAAACAAATAAAAAAAATTAGAACAAAAAATTGTAACAAATAGGAAAAGATAGGACAGGAATTTCAACAGATTAAATTTTACACAGATAGAAATTTTAGCATATAAGAAAAAATATGACAAGAATTTAAACAGATAGACAAAAAATTTGAACAGATAGATATAAATTTAAACAGGTAGTAAACGAAAAGTCAACAAATAAAGTCAAAAGGTAAAATTGGATACAAAATGTCTTATAGGATTTCTCAACAAACTATTTTACAAAGTGTGGACTTTTTACTAATAAAAAATATTCACCGGATCTAATGCCTTAGATACTTTCTAAATTGAATTTATTATCAATTTTCTCTTATATTTTGTCTTGGTAAGATAATAGATGGGTGTTTGTAACTTGAAGCTGTTGGATTTTTCTTAGGTGGAAGATGAGGCAAGTCTATAATTTATCACCAAATTTGTCACAAATTATGGCAATGCTATAATTTGGCAAGTCTTTTGCAGAGCACTGGAGCTCAAAATTGAACAAGTCTTGCCAAAATACCGCCTTGACAACTTTTTTGGCACTTTTATATTATGAAAATCGTACAAATATATATGTATATATATATATACTGAGGAAGTCTGAAAGGAGTGAAAGTGATATGTATATTTTATAATATCAAAATGTTTATAAATGAGAGGATTAATATTGGCTAATAGTTGAATGACTCTTGATGTAAATAATCATTTTTCTAAACAACAATGAAAATTTCAAAAAATATTTCGTATTTTCATTTCAGGCATTTGGTTAGAAATTTTATTTTATGGAGTTTTTTTGAGTTTAGGTCTGCTCAAGATATTTTATTTCAATACGTCTATTAGCTAATTTTTTTTTTTTAAATGTCCACATACAAACATATACGCCTAGTTGAAAGAAAGATGATTAGGTGTTCTTGATGCACTACGTTACAATGCCAACCACCCCACACATAGGCCCCGTTTGGTTCTAGAGTGGAGGATGGTATTGAGACTAGTAATATGGTGCGATTCAAAAAATTGTGCTTATTTTGAAAAGTAACCATGAGATTAAGAGTTTTATGAGACTATGAAAGGCCTCGATTCAAAAAATTGTGTTTATTTTGGAAAATGACTATGGGATTAAGAGTCTTATTAGACTATGAAAGGCCTTAAATGAGGGGCCTAATAGTGGCCTAGGGGAGATGGTATTCAAAAATGAATCCCTTAGGACTATGAGTTAATTGACTATTTTACCTTTGTGTTTATTGCTAAATTTGTTATAATACTTGGAATGCGACTCATAATATGGCTCATGTAATATTAAATACAAATAATTGAGTAAAATTTTATTAATGATTGGATTAGTTAATATTTGAAAAAAAAAAAAAATAAATAATATTGAATAAAAATTTATTAATAATTGGATTCATAATATTTAAAAATAAATAAATAAATAAAAATAAAGAAAATGAATAACATTGAGTAAAAATTTATTTATTCTTTAGTTGGTATAAGCCTAAATTTGATAATAATACAAAGGGTATTTATGAAATTTTACATGGTTAATCTCACTCTTTTTGGAGGCTCTATATACACACCATAAGTTGTCTCAAAGCAAACCATTTCTAAACACACACCAAAAATAATTTGAAAAATAAATATTGTTCTCATCACACACCACAAATTTATATATTTATCCATACTCACACACCAACCCCAACAATATACACACAAAGTTTCATCTTTGCCCTCACACAGCCACACACCCCACACCCACGATATTCATCTCCCCCTCCATTCTCTATTCAAACTGGTGAACACCATTGCTGAAAACGCACGTCGTCTGTGGTGTTGCTCAACACAGCTGGAACTTCACATTAGAGATTTAGTAGGTGAGTTATTATTTATTTTAGGGGTTTATGCACTTATCTCCATTGTTGAAAACACAACATTACTGCATTTCACGGATGCTCCGTTCTGAAAAAAAAAACAAAAAAAAAACAAAAAAAATAAATTGTAAATGTTCAGCAGTACATAGTCGAATTAAATGAAATTGCTCGATTTTTGTTAACCGAATATACGAATAAAGTTCGACTGTAGTATGTTGAACACGTTGTTCGACTGTAGTATGTTGAACAAAGGCATTTTGTTCGACCGTAATATGTTGAACAAAGACATGTTGCTTGACGGTAGTATGTTGAACAAAGCCATTTTGTTCGACCGTAGTATGTTGAACAATGATATAATATCCACCTCTGGTTATCCAAACTGTACCAACTATTCACCACTCAACAAGTAACGAAAACGAAAACAAAAACAACAAAAAAAATAACCTCTTCCTTGCTCCATTGTTGCGAATCAAAGTTGCCAGATGCATCCTTCATTGAATCCATTCAAAATCTTCAATAATACTATATTTTTGATTATTTGTTGAAGAGTTTTTGGTTTTAGGGTTTTTGTATTCTTGACAAAAAAGATACGTAAGGAACAAGTTTGAAATTGATGGTTTATATTATATTCATTCTTGTCCTTTATGGTAAATACACAAATGGTGTGTAACATAACTTGTCCTCTATAGTCATTTCACTTAAAGTTAAAATTGTAATAAAAAAAAAATTAATTAATGGTTTGCCTTGAGAGAAAAGGTGGTGTGTAAATAGAGCCTTCGTTCACAAGTATTAAAAATAGGACTTATGAATAAATGTGCCTTAGTATTATTGCTTTGGTAAAATTTGGTTATTAGTTTTACCGCCCTCTCACAATATTGATATCAATTACCCTAGTATTAGACAGGTTTTACTTAATTCATGGTAAAAAATAAACTTTTTAATAGCCCCAAAATATGTTATTGCTATGGGAGCATGTATAAAATGTGGACTTCATAAGATGCAGAATGTTCAATAATTTTTTTTTTGGTGTATTTAAAAAAAATACACATCTAAAATTTTATTCAAAAATATTAATGTGTAATTCAAATTCATTTTGTACATAGGCCTCACAATATACTTATTAAATCTAAACTACACATCTCTATATGTGGAATTCATCAAAAGCGGAATGTCCAACATTTTTTTGAGATTTTACTAGATGGGGGTACCTGCTTGTCACATCCTATAGAATTCTCCAAATATCCAGATAAGAGCTTGCAAGAATGAGGAGCTAATGGAAGAATCAAAAACTTCTTAGCAAACTCTAGCACATAGGAGACTATGGAGAAATCTAGAAGGCCCTAGGGAATTCAAGTATATAGTTGTACATATATCTAGACTTGTAGATATTTGTATAGATATTTTTAGAAGGCATTCTAGAATGATTTTGTAACTTATAAGAAGGCTTTCATGAGAAGCTTCTGCATGGCACTTTCTTGTATGTTCTAGAATGCTCCTAAGGAGCCTATAAATAGAAGAAGAGCTCATTTGTTTCAATCCATCCAAGAGTTGTGTAAGCTTTCTCAAAGTGAATATAAAGGCATTCTCTCAAATTCTCTTTTTCTTCTTACTTGTCTTTCTTCTAAGTTTGTGGGTTAGGTTGACTTAGCATCATCAAGTAACACTTGTGATTGTCTAAGTCCCGCACGTATAGCTTGGAAATAACTAAGGCCGTGACATGCTGCTCTCCAAGCGTAGCAGGATTTGTGTTGTGCTACCAAAATAGCAGCGCTTTACTGTTGATTATCCTTATTTTTTCTTTCTTTCTTTCTTTTTTTTTTTTTTTTGTT